>VWZW01000742.1:12978-30432 GCA_013397115.1 Edolisoma coerulescens | reverse complement strand
CAAGGACTGAGTGGTAAAGAATTTTTCATATTGTCCTGTTTTTTATGGCTTCAGCCTTTGCCAATCACAAACCTCAGACGGCAGTGTTGAAAATGTGAGTGCAGGTGCATTTTCCAAATATGAATTAAGTTTTGAGCAGCAAAACTTGGCACAGATCTATGCCAAAAGTCTGGATTTTGGTAGAAAATTTAAAGAACCAAACTCAAAAGCCAAGTAAAAACTGTGAGTCAATACTTACATGAATCAGAACACAACAAAACATTGGTAGAAAATAAAAAATTTCCAATACTGCTCATACAGCAAGTTTCAGTATTTTCTAGCTAACCACTTTTAATCACCAAGAAGAATAAGCTAACCAACTACATTTATAACTTGTGACTCACCTGGCAATAACTTGAGTTTTCAAGAGCACACACAAGAATTTATTGCTGCAGCCCAGTGAAACTGCACAGGTTTGCACAACTGGCTAAATAAGGGAGGGGTCTACATTAATGTCTAATGAGAAGAGGCCAGTTTCTTTCTTCTTTTGAAAGACAGCTAATAAAATTAAGCTCCTATACACTCTACAACTAAAATTTTGAATGGTTCTTCACCTCTCTGGGAAATTTCTGGGGATCCTGCAGATCCAATATTGTTTAGAGGTTTGTGCTCTTTTAGGTTCTAAATTCAGAAAATTTTTTACAAGCTTGGTAAGTGGATGCTTTACCATATTCTGCACACCATTTTCCACATCTGTCCTCTCAGATCTTCTAACAAAGAACTGTATGAGAACTTGTATCTGGTAGAAGGACCTATATCTGATAAGATCAGTTTTAATTAAAATATAAAATATACATTTCGCACTGCAGTGCTTATTTCCTCTCATGTCACTTGCCCCTCCTGCTTTATTACTGTGACCATGATTTACAGAGATGAGACACAAAAAGGAATGCCAAAATACTGTAGTTCCCTGTGGTATGGATTGTAAAAAATACAATTACTAATCTGCCACTCCCAAAACATAAAGTCAAAATAAAGAAACAAACCAACCAACCAAAGAAACTTCCCCATTCCCCCTTTTTAAAGTGCAGAGATATGAAGCCCAGATTCTTCCAAGGGCTGGTAGAAACAAGAATGGCACTCAGCTTATTTATATGGCATCTCAAGCCTTTGGCCAGCAGACCAATGCTACCAGTCTCCCTGTCATTTTCATCAAAAGACAGTTTCATATCACTTCTTCTGCATTTCTGCTGGATCCCGTCCTGGCTAAGCTTAAACTCTCATCTGGCAACCTTCTGCCAAGCAAATTGATCCAGGTACAGCCAACATGAGACACAGAGATACTGATACACATTTGTAAAGGGTGTTGTGGTTTGGAGCAGGGGAGGGACAAGCTTCCAACACTTCTGCAGAGTCACAGGGTTGAGTCCTCTCTGTATGGAAACTCAGAAAAACACAACAGAACAATAATCCTTAGAGGCGCAGCCTAAGGACCACTGCAGCTGCACCCCTCCTATAAGAGTATCCATACAGAAGCACGAAGTGATAAGATGTTTAAATGTGCTAATGACATTAATTGACTTGCTGCACATAGTGAGAAAGGGAACCTACCTTCTACCTATAGGTACCTATCTACCTATAGATGAAATTGCTGCTCAAAGGTTTTTTGCTTTAGAATAATTTAAAGAGTCATGTATACACTGTCATCTATTTGCCGAGAGTTCTCTTTATTTCTCTCTCTTACCAGTATAGTAAAAAACACATCAAAGTAAGTGAGGAGAGACTAAGAAGGATATTTAGATTAATTTAGTCCTCTCTCCTTATCATCCAGGAAGGAAATAACAGAACAAGAAGAACTATTCAAGAAAGGCAAGAGGAAACTGCAAAGCAGTGAGGACTTACTGCAGGAACAAAGATGAAGGTTCCTAGGGGTACTCAGGAACACTGAGTGTGAGAGAAACAGCTGAGGTAAAACAAACCCAAATCATGTTATTTTCCTTAGGTACATGAATATGAGATGGTGGTGGAAGATTCTGCACACAACTTAATGCCCCATATTGGGGTAACCTCCTCCATCCTGGCTGTCACACAATCGCCTGGGTGTCTGCCCCTGCTCAAAGTCAAAGCTTCCAGCATTTCCTAGCATCAAGTCTCCTAACATACTATAAAAAAAGCATGTGAAAAAAGGTTAAGGATCAAATGTACTCGGTGCACAGACCCACCAAAGTTAGGAAAACATGAAAGTAGCTTAACTGAAAACAAACGTGACCCTGGTGGGATGTCAGGGAAAGCTTTCTTCTGCAAGAGTAACAAAGGACTGCAGCTGAGCTCCTGGGAGGCTCCTTTAGATGGGGTTTTCAAAAACAGATCACACTAACAGAACCTGTAAAGAATGAGCCATATTTGTGACCATGCCCTAGTGTAATGTAATTCACTATAAATTGACTACATATCCTATTCATCTAATTCCCTTCTGTCCCTGCTGTTCTACAGAAGCAATCCTGGCCGTTGAGAAACAATGACTTTACCTTCAAGGAAAAAAAAAAAAAAAAAAAGCAGAGCACTTTAGTTCCGAGCTTCCTCACAGAAATATGCAGGCTTACTGGTTTTAGGAGTCAGCAGGGTTCATGCTTTTGAGTTCCTCTCTGCAACCATGACAACAGAAAGTTTACTTCAAATGAAAGCAAGAAAGAAATTCAAGACTTTGCATTGACAAAAACACCAAAGTGAAATCTGCTCTAAGAATCAGACTGAAGCATTGCAGATTTGAACCTCCCAGAGAAATCAGAGTCCTTTCAAGATATGTAAGCCTGAACCACCACCACCACGAGTGAAGGCTCTTAGCCAACAGCAAATGAAAGGTAATGCAACTAAATCCTCTTACTGCAATCTAAAATAAACTGAATTACTAAATATTTGCTATTCATGCATATGGACAGCTACCAGACTGAACACTTACCAGCTTGATCACATGTCCAAATCTTTCCATAGAAGCTTGTAAGAATCAGCAGGGCTCACAAATACTGCACACAAGTAAAATATTTAGATACTGTAGTCCCTCTGGAGAACTGAATTTCAGATAGGGTAACACACCGACCTGAATCACAGAACTTTCACCTCAATGTCATCACCTAAATGACTCTATGACAGCTAAACCTTCCTTTTGAAATACAGTTTTAATATCTTCCTGTGTGAAGAATTGCTGTGGGGCAAGCATTTCTTTGTCTCAGCAGCAGCTGTTCTTAAAACTGTTAAGTCCACAAGTAATTATCTAGGATTGTTTGCTTATTAAAAATACAGGCTCAACTGCATAAAATCCTCTATCTTCTGTTTCTAGCATTGAGTAAGAAAATGCCAGCTCATAAAGCTGAGATGTTGCTTCCCAGTCTCAGCTCCTGGGTCAAGCTCTCATACACCAGATAACCTCGATGTAAGTGATACTGCTGTCCTGATATTTATTCTGTAACCAGTAATTCAGTCCTGAGAGGTTTTCAGAGTTGCCTGAGTGCTCAGTACAATCTTTAGAAAAGACTTTTGAAAGACTCTTATGCAAGCACCTGAATAGTTTTGAAAATAAGTTCCAACGCTGTGTCTTCTGTGCACAATTGCAATCCTGCCTATGATTATGTGATACATAATAATCCCCACTGAAACTGTTAGCATAGAAACACATAATCACAGAATGATTATATGCAAGTGCTTTTATTGCAGAGCTCTGGGAATCAGGGTACAAACCCAAATCTGATTCCAACATGAGTTTGGAGTGAACACATTTTATACTCTATCCTTACATAACCGCTATAGAATCATATGTTAATCATTAACTACTCATTGTACTATTGTGAGCGATCGAGCATGAGTTTTGGGTTCATTGTAATCATTCAGGCATACACTGCAAGCCCTTTCAAGTCTCTCTCCCATAATTATCCCGTGATTTTATCGATTATCCAATATGTGATTTCTAAATAATCATTGCATACCTATGACGAAGTGTAACGGTACTACCTGTGCTATGGGTACACACACACAGGTACAGAGTCACAAGATTTAACAAGAACAATGCCTATTCAGAGCCTATCTAAGCTACTACAATTTTAAAGCATTTTAACCCTATGCTAACAAAACTGACAGGCTCTTCCTCACCAAGGTCAGATACTTCCAATTTCTTCTTTTTAATATGCATAATTTTCTTCTGTTTGAACTGCACTTTATTTGCTTTGATATAGTATTGCTTAAATGAAATTTGAGATAATTCAACACAGGAGAGTATTCTTTCTTCCTCCTGCAGCAGAACATATGTGAGATGACTAAACTCCAACAACTGACTTGACTTATTTTGGCTTAAACAAGTGTCATTAGAGGATATAATTCCCCACTGAAACAAGAGCCCAAAACCAGAACAAATCCTTGTTTAAAATAATGTGTACTTTTAAGCAGATTCAGCCTTCTATCTAAATGAAGTTGATCAAGGGAAGAAAAATCACAACAATCATCTGTTGTGACATGGTTCAGTAAGTCTGTTATTTCATCAAAATACTGTTTCTGCTAATTTTTAGCATAATGATATATAAAAATATGTTTCAGGGTGTTTTAACCTTCTCCAAGATATTCCTTTGCCCACATGAGTAACCTATGTTACATGAGCACTATCATCATGCATACTCAGACTACAGATGGATTGTATTTTATTTTCCCCATGAAAGCAGATCCAGTTAGAAAGACCATTTTTGCATGCAGAGAAAGTCTTGAGGTTTGGGGGCTCAACAGGCTGGCAGGGCTGATGGGATGATTAAAGGGGTTCAATAGATGATGGGTAGATTTTGATAAGGTCAGTATTTACTGTGAAATTACCTGTTAGGCCTTTGTCAGATGAGCTACCTTTGCAGCTTTGAGTTAGAGATGCTTAAAATTTTCAGGCCTAGAAACCTTCTTCCATTCACACTGCTCCTGGAACCACAGTGTACCTCTCTCCCAGATGTTATACAGGAGGAAACAGCTGTACCCTTGAAAAATAACCTAAAACTATATGTACTAAGAATGCTGGAGCATAAACTGATCGAGTCAAAGCCATTGTTTAATTAAATGTCCTGTTCCTCCTTCCAGATTGAAAATGGTGCAAAGCTTCCTTTGTGTATACTTAAAACAACCACTACTGCAATTTCCTTTAAATCGTACTTCTGGTTCCCCTCTTCATGCTTCAGACTTTCGAGAGCAAACAAAACCCAGCTTTTCCCTACATTATTATATTTTTCCCCTTTTTTCAAGCCTGTACTGAATAGAAAAAGCCTGTATTAGGCCAGCTAGGTTTCCTGTTCCCCTGTAACTGTTCCTAACCAACTTCAAAATGCGAGCACATTTGTATGCACAGTGAACTCCACAGCGAACACCTGCTTCTTAAAGGCACTGTACACTCTGCTACCTCCTGTAATTTGCTGCTTGAGTACATTCTTTCGCTTCATTTTCTGTACACTCAGAAATCAATGTTCAAAATTCAATTACACTGCAATTTCTTCAGTTCAAGTGATTTTTCTTATCCCATATTCCTTCTGTATGCAAGAAAAGGAATATGAATCACAGCGAGCTTGAAAAACAAGATAATAAGCAGCATCCTGTTAGATGCTCTTCATCTTATAGATAATAATACCAAGTCCATCTGCTCTATGTGGTTAGATAATGTAGAAAAAAATGCATACTAAGATGAAGAACCTTTAATCCACTGTAGGCAAAGACAGAAGAAACTCCGCCACTTTCAATAAAATTGCATGAATCCACTGGTGGATTAGATACAAACATACTCAGCATAATCACCTCCAGCTGAGCATGAAGATGGGCAGAGCACACATTTATATAACTTTCAAAGAGAGGTGAATGCTGTAATGAACACCGATTGTACTTTCGTAGCTTTTCAAGTGAATGCTTATACCTTAGTACAGCAGGCACATAAAAATCTGTCTGGTTTGAATTCACTTCAAAGTATGACACACAGTAGGACTAAATAATGCTGAAGAAAAAATCACTTACCTTTTTGATTTTGAAGTTTCTTTGGGGGCATTATTTGTTTATGAAAAGTTCTGGGTTAATATTCTTGGAGGGAGGGTTTTATAAGCACATTATGTGTGTATGTCACACACAGCAACAGAAATATCTCTGCATGCTGCCCTACTGCAAAGCTTCAACCCTGATCTAAAACTCATGAACAAAACCAAAAGTTAGAATAAATAAATAAATAAATATCAAGAAAATTGAAAGTGTCATGATCTCAGATACAGACTAAGCAACACAAAAAAGAAAACATATCTATAACAAAAAACTGGGTTTGATTCATTTTCAGCCAAGTCAATGCAAGTGGTTTAACTCCCTCCCAATCAAGCCTTCCTCTCAACAAAGTACATCAAGCTGGAATCAAGCTTTCCTGAAGGACTTCTGCCTACTTCTGGAGCTTCTCCATGCTACAGGAAAAATTTTCAGCTTTTACAAAACCACAAAAACTGCAAAGGAAGATTTAAAACAACAGTACTGAGGACAATCTTGGTTTTGACGTTTTATAGATTCCTCTCCCCAAACACCNTGTACAGACACACACACAAACCTACTATTTTTTGTGATCATCTGTTCTGACTTTTGTTCACCTGTTCACAAAGCAGCAGACATCATAAACAAACATGGTTTGCATTGCAATTTTTCTTTAAACAAAGATTTCAGGAGACAGTTCATGAAAACTGTTTCTGTAGAAGATTTTTTTTCAGGAAAGTAGGAAAAAAGAAACAACAGAATAAAGATTCAGTCATGAAAGCAACAAACACGGCTTTCGTGCTCTAAACAGTCAGACTCAAGATCTGAATACTGATCAAAGGACAAGGATGACTAAGAAAAAGATCTGAGTTCTGTTAAAAAGGTAGAAAATTTGTATGTTTATTTTATATGAATAACATCTATCACCTTCATACAAGATACAACACTTCTTCTTTCCAGTAAATTTTCATTTATTAATTGAACCTGCTCACAGAAATATTGGGTTCAGTTTGGCTCCTGTTGAAGTTGGTGCCTACACATGCCAAAATATATGTTGTCTTCATTGGAATTGAAACCAGGTACACAATTTCAAGTATTCTCAAATCAAGGAAAGACCTTGGTAACTCTCTATTGCTTTCACGGGAAAAAAAAAAAAGAATCATTATTACTAAATGGCTGCCTGAGAAAGAGAATTGGCTTTTGGAGGAACTGCCCTCAGACAGTGAAGCACAGATGAAGGAACCTCAAGGCCAAGAACATTTTCTTAGTAAATCTCATCCATCCCTGCCTGGAGCATTGAGAGAGCTCCAGAATACTCCCCATTTTCAGAGAAAGACAGTTCAATCAGAGGTGATTTTAAAAGCATTACGATTTGTCAACAGAAAGGTGTTTGGTCAAGAAGAACATAAGACTACTCAAAATAATCCAAAACAAATGTAGTAGCTTTGAAGGGTAGCAGAAGCTTTTGTTTCCACGTATGATTCCCACAGCTGTAGAGTTTGCTATGTTCCAGAAGAACACACACACTGAAAAGAGAACTGAAAAGTTCAGCCAACTTACATGTTACACACCAAAAGAAAAGGTGGATGGGCACGTGTTTTGAAACACATAGGTCCTGCTGAGGGAATTTTAGAGAGTAGAAAATAATAGAGGGAAGAATATGGCTGAAGAATCGGACATCACTTCAAAACAGAGGAAAAAGATTTGAACTTTTGAACTTAAAAGCTTTATTCCATCTTGAAAATATTATTTAAAAACACCTTTAAACCTAGTCCCTCCTGCCCTACCCAAAGTAGCCAATGCAAATTAAACCTAAAAAGCTGAGGGCAAGTCAGGATACTCATGCACCTCATCAAAAGTTTCCTCTGCAAGGTCTTGTGGCTTTCTTCCCTTCTTTCACAAAGCAAATAGTGATACAAGAAAAGTTTTTTTTGCATGTCCATTTGCATCTCTCCTTCATTTGCCCAGGAACTTTTTCTCCCAATCACCACTACTGAACTTAAGCTACCTCTCTGCCATGATCCCTCCTGAGGTGTCCTGTTTTCCTCTGAAGGGAGATCCAGGCACAGCTTTCGGGATTATTTGCTGCCTGGTCCCCTCCGAGGCAGCCCAATACATATCACTCACCCCTTACAGTCATGCTATGACAATCAGAATTAGGAGACTCTGACACTCAGCTTTCTTTTGTTCTGGCATATTAAATACACCAACCAACCACACAGACAAAAGAGTGCCTGTCAGCCTGAGGCACACTTGAAAGGACCCCTGTGGGGGAGGTCTGGGCTCTGTGTGACACAGCGTGGATGTGTCAGGCTGAAACAGGCTCCTTGCACTCCCTCACACTTCCCACAGCCACAGAAAACCACAGGGAACGAGGACCTGACGGTTCCTCAGGGGGAACAAATACTGAAGAAGTACCGGCAGTCATGGCCTTCCAGTCCCACTGGATTCTGACAGGTGACTTCCTTTCCCTCTGACGGCTGTGATGAGGTTATACCACTTCATAAACAACAGCCACCTTCTATACTACAGCAAACACCACCAACACAGAATTAGAGCAGAAGCAGGGCCTAGTGCAGCATTCTTCTCTATCTGGTGTTGGCCAGACAAACAAAGTAAAACTCATTTCAAAACAGCAAGTTTTGCAGACAGTTTGAGGCACCTCCAAAACAGAGATGTGGAGAATCTGCTTCCATGTTACCTGACACACTAGCATTGTAAGATTGCCTCTTTTCCTAAGGGGTATCGAACCATTTGGGTCAAGTCCTGAGACAGTGCTGAACTCACTCCTCATTAGTCTCCTACGTATTCCTCCTCATTTTTATAATTCTGAACTGCTAGTTCCACCAGTTTCCTGTGGTACTCACAAACACTTTCCATAAAAAGAAAATTTACTTCCCCTTATGGTTCTCAATGCAGTCTCTTAGAAAGATAACTCTTGCCCTGGTGTTCTAAGGGGGAAAAAGAACAAAACCTCGTTACATTCCTTCCAGCTACCATTCATCCATCAAACAGGAAAGAAGTTTGTCACAGCTCTTTTACACTGTGACACTGAGAATCTGCATAAAACTCATGAACCAAAACAAGAACTGTATTTTTTTTCCCATATCTAATGTATTGAAAAGATTATTAATAAACCAGATATTCAATATTTAATATGCAAATGCGTATTACTATAGATAGAAAATATTTTCCAAAACACTGTAAATAACCTCCGACATAAATGCGCACTTTCAGTGAAATATATAGCACATGGAAAACAAAAAAGAGATCCAGTGGGTTTTGTCTGGATGATCTTTCTTCTAGCTCAATTCTACAAGATGATCGAGAGCCTTTAATTCTGTGAAGTGTTAAATCAAGAGCTTGCCTACATTAATAGTCATGCCATATTTTACCACTAATTATATAGAGAAACTGCCATTTTCTGCCTTCCAAATTCTTTTTATGGAACTGAGATATAGAAGATCCTTCCTTTCCATTACTAAAAGGCATTCTGTCTCTCACACAGACAGATAATTTACTCTTCAGTGCATTCAGTTCTCACTTTCCCAAGAACACAGGAAAGCTATTAAAGTGCTGAGCCATTTATTATCAAACTGGATCACTCAACTGCAAAAAGATTTTACCCACATACCCAAAACTTCAAGGACTACAGGAACATAGACTGTCATCTTCTCCGCTTTGTGAAGAGCCGGTTGTAGCCCTGCAGAGTTTAACATGTAAATACTGACAAATAAATAAGTGCATGGCCCATACAAATTAGATCCCCTTTTCCTTCACTTTAGTAGCTGCAACCCATTACTGTAATGACTCTATTATTTATTTTAAATGTAAGCAAGAGCAGTTGGATTTCATTGAATATAAAGGATTCCTCAAGCATAACTATTACAAACAACTGATAGGAGTGAGAGTTTGCCATTTGTATCCACTCCCCTCACACCAAGACAGAATTAAAAAGAAATCATGAGGGGCAAGAAGAAAGAAAGGCTTCTTAAAAAGGAATCTTTACAGACCTCTGAGACTTTCAGCAACCAAAATTTAACATAACACTCCTAATACTATAGGTTAATGGTACATTCAGCCCAATAGGGATTTCCATCCGGAATGATCAAAAATGCCTATGCGGGTGTATTAAATTTTGGTTGTTACTTTCCGTAAAGATGATTTCTACTATCAATTCAAAGAAAGTTCTGAGGTGTCTTTTTTCTGACTCTGGAAAGATACCACTAGAATTACCATTCACAAAAGGTCTCTTCCCTTTAAAGAAATCAATGTTTGTGGTCACAAGCCAAAGAGAGCAGATAAAGCACATTTCCCTCTTGGCAAAATCGGCAGGTTCCCCACTTCATGCTGGAGCAAAACCAAAGGAGCAGAGCTCTCATTTTGCAATGTTTCTATTGGTTTTCCACTTCTGAATAATAACACGGGTTGACCTCGAGCATGTCCTTTTGACCTTAGTGCCTACAGTGTTCAACCATCCTCAACTCAGGATGCAACTGAAGAAGTGGGAGCAAAAGTTCAATCAGTACTGAAATGACAACCTTCATTTTAAACTCTGCAATTAAATTGGTATGCAGCAAGCACAAGATCTGATCAAAAAAGCAGCATCTAAAATGTGTACTTAAAAATTCAGTCTGCAAAACTGTACCCAGATACTGAAATGTGATTATTCATTTGTAAATATCTCAGTTGTGAAAAAAGGAAGGTAATATAGCTGATCTATCATTACAAAGTTAAATCCTCCTTAGCAAAAGAATTTAAAAAAAAAATAAATAAAAAAGACTGGCAAGTAATCTCGCATCTTTATACCAAAAATACAGATATTAGTAATGATGCAACATGACCAGTACATAATTTCTCTTTTTCTCATATGTGATCAATATAATCTTGAAAACAGATCTTTTTACAGCATGAAGTGACATAAAATTTTAGCTTTTAAAGACATTCTCTTTCTGAAGCACCTTTTCAATTCAGTCTCTTGAACAGTTGCCCTCATATCATGTGATAATTTTAGCAGTTTTCTTTTTTGAGAGAAAGGATTGCAATTCTGCAGTTGAATTTTAGTTCAGAATTTTCATGAACTAAAATGAATAACATATCAAGAGATGATATTTAACTATAATAAATAGTCTAATATAAGAAATGTTCAATCCAAATTACATAAATCCAAAACTGTATAATAAAAAAGCAGCCTCACACAGTTTACATTTGCCCTGGTCATATTATGAAATTACTGCTCAATGAAAACAGAAGAACAGACAACTCTGACAATATTATTGCTCAAACCTCAGGTTGACTAAGACTTAACTTCATTTAGAAGTTAATGGATTTCCTTCTTGTTGTCATGCTGGTTTCATTAATTTACTTAAATGCACCTAGGGAAAATAAAGTGTCTCAGTGTTCATTTATTTTATGGTTATTCCGTGGGGTATTCAAAATTGCTGGCCTCATCTGTAAAGATGCTGGTGAAATTAGTAATCTGTTTCCAATTTGTGACAGTAATTTTTGCAGAGCAGTTAATAGCAATGTTCATAAGTCTTCTTTTTTCCTTTCATTCTCTTTAAACTAGAATTGTGCACTATTTCAGTCCATTTTTAGAGGACTGAAATAGTCCAAAATTTCACATGAGCCATCTGGTGCTCAGTGTGCAATCAGATGACCATTTTACACTCATAATAGAAATTTAAGAAACACCAGCACCTTTCTGATATGGGAGGGCTATGGACTATCAATATCTTACTTTTTTGTTAACATTTTTTTTGTTGCTTTTGCTACAGACAATCCTTAGATGTATGGTGTCTGCAACATTACAGAAGAAGATAAGTACTTGTTTACACTTGGAACTTGATGATACTGTGTAGTTTTCCTGCTGCTATGCAGAATATGTCCACATAACAGAAAACTGTTGCTTTATAAAAAAAATAAATTACAAGGTTGAAATGAGACTTACATTGTGTCCTTTTAATCAATTCACTTTTTATTAACTATTCTTTTCAAATCAATATGCTGAATATCTTGAAGAATCTGCCTTGAAAGTCTTTATTAATCAATACCAAAGAGGGCAGAGGAAAATATGATTAAATATGCTTGAACTTTGATATTACAGTTTAGTAATTACTGTAGGTGGTAAACTACCATAGGTGGAATGCAACTGCAATCTACCTTTACAAAGATTTTTCAGATATCTGAAGTAGCGTAACCAGGAAATTTTAAAAATTTCTCACAAAAAGATGCTTTCCTTTCCTCGTAAAATGTAGAAGAATAAACCAGCAGAAATCACCTTCATAAAGAATACATTCCATATTCACAGCAAATGACTACCAATTTGACTTTTAATGCCAACTCTCATTAAAATAATTAACACAATGTAAGTTCTTTCTATTCACAGGATTCTATTTCCTACTAACAAATGCATTCATTAAGCATTTTCACTGCTTAAAAAAAAATAGAACCTTATCATTCCCAGACTGATCCCAGACATTCCTCAGTGTCCCTAGAGCTAAAATAGTTTGATCCAAAAGTGCACCCCACATTTTCTGTATACACTATATTTTAAAAACACGAAGTCTGGAACTGCTCAGCTTCACCGGGGAATGAAAAAAATGTCAAAAAAAACCAAACCCAAAACCAAACCAAACAAACAAAAAACCCAAACGAAAAAAACCCAACCCAAACCAAACCAAACAAAAAAAAAGAGGAAAAATACCAGACTAATACCCAGAAAACTTTCTAAGAAGTGGTGTGTTTACCTACTTCTGTAGATCACAATAAATCCTTTTGCAAATTATTCCATAAGTATCTTAACAACACATATCATTTTCTGATGAACCCACTCATGTTTTTTACATATCCAGTCATTTAACAGAGTTCCTAGTATCTGTAAGTCTCTATTTCAGGTTTGCTTTTTTCTTCCTTTGAGGCAGGTTTTGGTTTTTTTTAAACCATCATTTTGCTAAATTCTTGGTAAATCATCAAGTAAGTCGTATGGTGGCCAGAATATCACTATTAAATGGTACCACCTAATAAAATAAAATTACAGATATACTTCTCCCAGGAACACCTTGTGTATCTTTCCTGTTCATCACTTCTCTTCTAATGAAATACTGCTGCTGGCCCATCACACATGTCAATCCAAACAGAACATAAAAACTGTGCTCAGAGAGGAATTTCAAGGAATGCTTCAAAAGTGCAGTGACCAGATGGCTTAAAACTAATTAGAGAGCTTCTTCACTGCAGAAGTAGCTAATATTTTTTTTGAGATCTTTATTCCAACCAAAGAGATGCAAACATAAAATACAGATGCTTCATAATATTTTTAGCTTCCTCAGGAAAAAAAACCCAAATATTTGCTTAAAATACTGTTTTCAAGGGGGGGAAAAAAGGGTTCTTAGGTTCCTGTAACACACACATTACAAGATGAGCACTCTAGCACTCTTTCTGAAACAGCTGATCACAAATAGGTTTCAAGGCATTATATTTAAGGGCCCACGCAGGTTTTCTTTAACCTCCGAAAACAAATGTGTGCGATAAGGCACACATTTGTTTACAATTAGCCCAATTCTCAACAGAGCCAAAATATGTAATGCCCACAACCCCTCAGTCAGGTATCATGTCAAAAGACCACTGATATGTCTTGTGACACCAACAAATAAGCTACAACTTGTACTGTACCATAAAAATGCCTAAATTCTTGTTTAGTCTGTGTGAAGAGAAGACAAAGTAGCAGTCCTGAAAAAGTGATTATTTTTCAGTTGGCAGCTGATTCTTACCATATTTTTAGCAAAATCGCATTTCCTAACTAGAAACTTGAACATCCGTCTAAGAGGAAAAGCTGTCGCCATCTGAGGCCATATACTTTGTTTAGACAAACTGTGCCAGAACCTGGTGAATAGCCTCTTCCATCCCAAAATTGTTTGGAATAACAATTGCCATCACTTTATTACCTCAACGCATGTACACTCTCTATACACAATATCTCTAACTGTTAATGTATTATAAGGAAACATAAAAATTAAGATTATGAAACACCTGATGGCCTCTCCTGATTATCTAACTATTATCAGCCTGCTGTAAGCCTCAGTGCTGGAGAGCCAGCTTCCACATTTTCATAGAGCAGTGCTCTGACCTTAAACCACGAAGACAGAAAGGGAAGAACAGCAACACAGTGCTGATAACCGTAAGAAAAACAGGAAAAAAAACTGAGAAGCAAAAATGAGTCTGAGGAACTACGAGGAAGAGATCCTCACAAACCCCTCCAGATAGTGTGGCCCATGGCAGAATGGTCAGTTGCTATCTGCCTAATAGGGAAAGGGTTTCCTTGTCGTATGACCTTGAAAAAGCCACTTGACCTCTTTCCATCTCAGCTTCCCCACTTGGGAGCCAGAAGAAAACAAATCCTTTCCTTTCCCTAACAAGCTCTTTGAAGTCCACAGAAAAAAGTATCCCTAAATTGCACTCAAAGTCTCAGTCTTGTCACCTCTGCTCATTGTTTTAATGTGAAGTACAACTTGAAGCCCACTGTAGTACGAAGAATGCGTTAATGAAACTGTAATTTTAAAATGTCATGTTTTGATGCATAGAGTTGCTGCCAAGCATAGCAAGCCAGAAATAACCACTATACAAACTAAGCAATGCATCTTCAAAACTCTCTGGAGACAAGTATCTACTTTATTTCCAATTCCCTGAAGAAACAAACTTGCCTCGGACTCCTACAGGGCACTGCCTTCCACCCTTCAAAGCCAATGGGACTGTATCCACTAATATCGAGCAAGTACACAGACAGCAAAAAGCTGTTGAGCTGTGTTTTTTATTTCTAACAGATGTGCACCTGCTTGGGAGAAAAGAAGGGAACACGGTTGTTTGTATAACCATTTAAAAACCCTGCTCCTGTAGCAATTCAAGATCTGTTAAAGAGTACCTAAAGATTGTTTCCTGTGTAGCTCTGAACCAAATTAAAAGTGAAGATGGCAAACGGAAGATCCCATCCAGAATCCGTAGTTCTAAAGAAATGTTTGTTTTAAAATAAAACACATATGAACTTTTACAAACTATACCTAGGTGCCAAAGCTGAAACACCAATGTAAAAAAAGAAATCTAAAAATACAAGTCTCTGCATTTACACGCATACATTTTAAAAGATTTAAAATAAAACATTTGTATTTCAAGGTTAAAGTGCCAAATGACAAAGCATGACAGAACATGACAAATTTTATGTTCTGCTTCGCTAAGAGTTAGTAATATAACTTCCCTGGAAAGCTGTAGAATAATAACAACATGAACGTCCCCTGAGCAGTTTAAAATTAGAGAAGCCAGGACTCAGTTGAAAAAGGCATTTCTGCCATCCTCCATATGTGATGTGGACCAGGACACAGATCCAGCTGAAGACTCACCCACAAAAGGCAAACCAGTGGCCACCCTTCAGCTGGACATGAGCTGCTCTTCACAGGCAGCTGCACAAA
Source organism: Edolisoma coerulescens (assembly GCA_013397115.1). Taxonomy (NCBI): domain Eukaryota; kingdom Metazoa; phylum Chordata; class Aves; order Passeriformes; family Campephagidae; genus Edolisoma; species Edolisoma coerulescens. The sequence continues at coordinate 14,983 of VWZW01000742.1, read as the reverse complement.
CACTTGTGCAGGTACAAAGGCAAGGGACAGCACCATGGTGGAAACCACTGACCATGAGAGAGCTCTGCAGTTCCTCTATTTGGAATTTCAAAGGCTCATGGAGCTGCAGCACTGGGGTGTGGCTTCACCGTGTACAAACTTAATCTTAAAAAAAAAGAAAACACAGAAAACAGGCTGCTACAAAAAGGGCGATTCTCCCTTCCCTAAGGTTTCCTGCTGTGCAGTCTGAGTGCCTGTGCCAAAATGTTAAACTACTACTTTTCTTGTCAGATCCACACACTGTTCGGACTGATTCCACGACTGCTCTGTGGTTACACTCAAGACACAGAAGGAGCAGGTGGGAGGGATGAAATACTCAGCATTATACCACATTCAGATCACACTAAGAATGGCAGGAAACCACACCCTCATGTTAAACGAGACAGTTCCCAACACTGCAAGTCATACATTCTTGGAAAGAAGTTACATCTTCTGACTCTTTCTTTACCATGGGACATTACTTTTTATTAGACACTGCACAAACCCTTCACTTTCAGGGTTTAGATTCAGTAGACTAACCATAGGACCATCTTTGCAGATTACTCTTTTGACATACTTCTTCTGCAACTGCACATTTACTGCACAAAGCACATATGCACGCATGATACACATATCCACATCTGCACATAGAAAGGTAAGATTTTTCAGAAGTGTCTAAATTTAGACTTCAAAGACCCTACACGGGTACTGAATTCCAGCGTCACTGTGATTTGCTTACTCCTCTGTGCTAAGCATGGATTTATGAAGCTATCTGCAGGCAGCTGATTCAGCAACGCTTGACAATTCTCAATACATGTAGACCTGGTAATACCACTGATTACAGTTAAAAATACATTGTTAAATGTAAACTCTCTCTCCTCGCTACCCGTCTTCAGGTTCTCCTTTCCCCAGTTGCTTTACCAAACTTTAATCATTCAAGCTAAAACATACAGCCCTTTCCAACAATAAATTTTAGAAGGACTAATTTCTTTCTTTGTGTTTTTTTTTTTTCTTTTTTTTTCCCTGATCCAGCACTGAAGTCACGTTCTTATGTTGCTAATAAATTCAAGTTCCGGCTCTTCGAACAAGGACTTCAAGTGTCTGCGACATGCCATTAGCTGTCATCAGGCTTAACCAGACAGGACCAAGTTAAGGGCCTTTAGAAAAATCTCAGTTTTCACATGCTCCGTCAGGGCCCATTAGCGCTTGGCAGATGACTACTTTGAAGAGTTCATCCGCGCCGAGCGTGCTGCAGCGGCGCAGGAGCTGTTCCCACCGGCCGGGCGACGGGACACCGGGCTGGGGACGCGGCTGGACCGTCATCCCTGCGCTCGGGAACTGCTGCCCGCCCGCCCCGCGCCGCTGCCGCCGGCCTTTTCCCGGGATAGCGCGTCCCAGGGCGGGCATGGCCCAAGGCAGAGGGAGCGGGCAGTGACTCAACACGGGCGCGCAACACCCCGTGCACACAGCCGCCTTCTCCTTCTCGTTTTTTTTTGCGGTAGATACAGAACAATACTTCTGCACCGAGCGTCCCGAGTGTCACGGCGTGGCAGGCACCTGCTCGCTTTAAGTCGCTATCTCGATGTAAAGCCTCTCCAAGCCACGTCTGCCCCACCGGCGCGCGTCACCCCGATCCATCTGTCCTTTGCACGACCGTAAGCAAAGTTACGACGTTATTCCTTCGCCTTCCGAAACCCCTTTTTCCTGCCGCCGCTCCCTTCCCAGCTACCGCAGCGCAGTCGGGAGGCAGCCGCCGCCGGGCAGCAACCGCGGGCTCTCCCGCATCGCATTCCGCAGCCCCGCCGGCGTCCTTACCTTGATGCCCTGCTGCTGTGTGGTCAGGGTCAGCTTGGACTCGTCCAGGAGCAAAACTTCGCAGTAAAATTCCTCTGGGACCGCGCAGAAACAGCCCATGCCTGCTGCGATGGCCGGGGACGGGGCAGAGAGGCGAGAAGAGCCCCGGGCGGCGGCGAAGAGGGGCAGAGGC
>VWZW01000741.1:1123780-1146557 GCA_013397115.1 Edolisoma coerulescens | reverse complement strand
CCCGAGGGCCGGGGCGCCCCCCCCCCCCCCCCCCCCCAGCCCCTCGGGGGGCCGCGGCCGCTGCCTTTGGCACTGGCGGGGCAGAAAGTGCGAGGGGACGGGAGAGCTGAAGTTGGAGGTGCGGGGAGGGAGGGTTCAGCTCGGTACGGATTTCTGCCTTGGTGCTCACTGGTGCGGGAGATTCCTGCGCGTGTTCGGTCCTAAACCTGCTTTAGGGAGCCCAGGTTAACCCCAGTATCGGACTTTGACAGGCACCCCTGGCGTGGGGCCCGCTGGGAAGGGCTTGGGGGGACCCTTCCAGTGCGGGAGTCCCCGGGGGTGACACGCGGGGTCTGTCCCTGGCTCGGGAGGGAGCCCTGCCCCGGGCTGGCAGCTCGGCATTCCCCTGGCGCTGCAGTTTTTGGTGGCTGTCACAATCAGCTGCGTCTCTCCAGCGCTGCCTGTTGCTGTGACAAGTTCCCGGGGCTGTGCCCCCAGAACGCGTCCCCCTCCTTGTCCCCAGACAGCCCGCTGGGAGCTGCCCTCCCTGCCGTGCCAGCCTGAAAAGCTTTAATAGCCTCATCTCTCCGCAAAAACAACCTGGACCGAGCGCTTGGGCACAATGGTGGCATCAGCTCTGAAAAGGAGGAAAGAATCAGGGTCAGGCCCGGGGCTGCCGGCGCTGGGTTTTGTGCTGTGCATCAAGGGAACGAGCGGAGCAATGCGATGTGTGCTGCGTGTGCCGGGCTTGGGGAAGGTGCCTGAAGGGGGAGAAGCTTTGAGCGAGCGTCAGGCAGAAAGTTGGAGCCTCTGGATGAGGTTTGTGAGAGGGCAGGAGCCGGCAGACAGGGCCCTGCGAGGAGCTGGGGTTAATTAATTCCCTCCTCGGCGGTGTGGGGCAGAGATGGGGTGTGGTTCTGGGATGTACATGGGGCTGAAATGTGGTGAGTGCAAGCAGAGTCCTGTTTTCCAGCCTCACGAGGCTCTGCCAGGGCCTGTGGGTTGGGGGAGAGGTGGTGAAAAGCAGTTCCCATGATCCCGAGGAGATTCCCTTCAGGAACGTGGCCGTTAGGTAACGGTCAGCTCGTGTCAGCGGGCACACAGCAGGGTGGCACAGAGATCTCAGAGTGCATTCGTGGTGTGCAGCATCCTCTTCTCCCTAGAAAAAGGTGGGAGGTGATGTCCAAGAGTCCCAGGAGGAAGAGGCAGAAATGGGAGGGCATCACCCCATCCATGGAACTCCCTCAGCTCAGAGTTTGCTGATTTTCAGCCTCTCTGTCACGCCAGAAGATTTCTGAGTGAGTTTTGGTGTCCATGCTCCAGGCAGGACCATTCTGAGGGCAGGGCTTGCAGAGCTGTTCCCAAGTTCCCAGGCTTACTCACTCGAGCTGGAAAATACCGGCACCGCGTCCAAATGGGAGCAGTTAATAAATGAGTAGTGGAGCAACCTCGCCAGCAATCCTGGGAGTTCCTCCTCTCTCATCCTGCTGGGATAGAGAGAAAGAGAGAAAAAATTACAACTAATCAGGGCTCTGGAGATCTGTCCATGGCCTTGCCACAGATTCTGCCTGGCCTTGGCCACGTCACCGCCGTGTCCCCACGCTTGAGTTCCCCCACCTGGTAACTCCTGACCTCGCTTTGTTCTCCGGGCTTTGCTCCCTGAGCTCTGCAGAGCTTTGGGATGTGTCTTGGGGTGACAACAAACCAAATTTTCCCAGCTGGAATGGGGCAGGGCGCTGAGTCTCATCAGTTTTTGGTGGTGATTTTGCCTTGAATCGCTCCATTTAAAAGGAGAGGCTGCAGAAGCCGACCGTAAACACCGAAACCTCGCAAGAAATCAAAATGTGCCTTTCTTTGGGAAGCAGGGAAACATTCCCAGCAGGGATGGGGAGCACTGAAATCCTCATCTCCAGGCCATGAAGGGCCCTTTCACTGGAGCAGCTCTTTGTGGTGCCCTGAACGGGCCCTCCCGAGAGGCTGCGCTGGTGCCGGAGCGGCAGAGGGACGTGACGGTGTCACACCCTCGTGGTTACAGGTGGCTGAAGTGCAGTTGGCTGCTTTTTATTGGCTTCCAAACGAGCTGCTTGAAATCTTGAGCTGCTGCCTCTCACTTGGTGCATTCCTCACCAGTGGCACTTGTCCCTCGGGGACAGGCTGCCGGGGAGACACCTCGAGGAGCGGGGAAGTGCTTCCCAGATGGCGCGGCAGCAGCGTCAAAGCTGAGCCCCCGTGGAGGAAAGGGAGGTTCCAGCGGGATCCATCTCCTTCGGTCACTTTAGCCTGTCCCAGGACAGCACCCCTGAGGCCCTCAGCAATGTTTGGGTGCTCTGGGAGCGGGGTAAAAGCTTCAGCAGCAGCTCCTCGGGGAGAACAGGAGCTGAACCAGAGGGTGCTGCAGGGGACGGTTTTTGCCGTCCCTCGCTGGCGCTGGATCCAGAGCAGGCAGGTGAGAGCAGCTGCGTTTGCACAGGGTAAAATACAGAGGCAAAATGCTGCTACAGGGAGCTCAGCTGAGTTTTGATCTCCCAAATCCACAAGGATCCCTCCGTCCTCCCTGTCCCACCGCCTGGTCAGGCAGAACCCTGGCTGTCCACTCTCCACGTGCATTAAAATATCCACGTTGCACTTTCCACTGGCTCCATCCCCTTGGTCCGGCCTTCTGGATAGAAATGAATGTTTGGTCAGTCCCTGTAAACCCTGGGACATTCCTCTGGCTTCCACACAGACCTGAGGTTTGGGCCAGGAGGGCTGAGAATCTCCAGAAAAGCTGGGATCTGAGTGTTTGGAGTCATGTCCAAGAAGAGTAAGAGTTTCCAAGAGGGCTCGTGCTCAGCAGGAGCCTCCCAAATTCTCCTTCCATCCTCAGGGAAATTGAGGCAGCTTCTCCAGGCAGCAGGACAGGGGGGCTTGGCTCAGCTCAGAGGAGATCCCAAGCCTGGAGCGAGCCCTGCTCTGTGGAATTCGTGTGCTGACACCCCCAAAGCTCAGCTCTGCTGGGCTGGGTTTGATTCTGGGCAGCAGGAGAGCAGTGAGAGGGCTCTGTTTGGAAAGGGCCCTTTGCTGGGGGTGAACCCTGTCTGGGCAGAGCTCTGCCCTGCTGGGTTTGCTCTCCTCTAAATCCTCTGGCTCCTGCTGTTTGTCCAGGGAAACCTGACGGCAGGAAGCAGCCTGTTGATGGATGTGGCCCAGATCCCAATCCGGTGAACAATTAACTTCGCCGAGTCGCTCTGTAATCAGCCGGAGCATCTTTTGCCCTCTCCTCCCGCTCCCAGTCTCCCATCCGAGGGTTCTTTCCAAGGCAGCGTTTTGCCCGCAGCCAGCGCTGCTCATCTGCCGCTTGTTCGCTCAGTCGCTCCCAATCTCTGGCTCCTCTCTCTTGTCTGCCTGGAAAAGAAACGGCTGTGGGATTATTTTCGAGCCACGGAGCAGTGCGGGAAGCCCTGGGAGAGGGCTGGGGCTCGTCTGTGCTGCTGCCGCCGCTGCCTCCTCTCATCTGTCCGCTCGTCCTTCGCCTCCCTCCCCCCTCCCAGCTCCTTCCAGCCCCAACCTGAGACCCACATTCCCTTTCCTCCCGGATTTCCCTGCTGGTTCAGGGATGAGCTCCGAGCCACCACAGTTACAGCTGGATTTTCGCAGCCACGTTCCCCGCCGGGAATTGCCCACATCTCTTCCTGGCCCACACCTTTTCCTGCTGGAAATCCGGGCGTTCCTTCCCGCACCTGAGCTCTCCTTGGAGCTCCCAACGCAGCTGCAGGTGGAGGCAGGATCTGCGGGAATGCAGCTCGGGATGCTCCAGGCTGTGGGGCACTCGCTCCAGCGAGCTGGATCCCGCTGCCAGCACCAGCACTTCTGGCGTTGGTTGTGGCTTTTGCTCCCATTTTCTGCCGTCCCTGCCACCCCCGGGGTGCTGGGGGCAGAAATAACTTGGGAAGTGTCCAGAGGGGGATGTCTGAGCTGCTGTTTTCGAGGATTGCTGCTTTTTGGGATCCGGGAGCAGCTCAAGTGGGACATTTCGGGGATCTCAGCTGGGTTTGCTTCCCTTTGTGGGTTTAAACTAGAGACAATTCCTCATTTCTCACCGTGACCCCTCCATGCCCGGGGCCTGTGGGCACTGCCACAACAAAAATCAGAAACTGAGTGGCAAATTCCTGATCCAGAGCTGGCAGAGCCTGGTCCCTGTCACCTCTGCCAGCGCTGCAGGGACACCTGGATCACCTGAGCTGCTGCTGCGATGCAGAGAGAGGGAAAACAGGATGGAGTGGGGTTGGATTCACTGCTCTTTCCCCAGTGCCTGGGAAGGGAGAGCTCCTGTGGGCACCTGGAAGGCCACTGCTGCTGGAGACGCTCCAGTTCATGGCATTTTCAGTTAATTATTTTGTTCGGTTTTAATTTTACAATTTTTTCCCTTATTAATTTCCTCGATGACACCCAAACCTCCCACCCTGGCACCGCCCTTGTCATCTCCATTTATCAGCTGGGAAACTGAGGCACAGAGTTTATTCCTGGCGTTAGGAAAATCCCATCACTGGCAGCTCTGGAGCTCAAACCTGAGGCCCAAAACTCTCTCCAGGACGTGTCGATCTGAGCCCAACAGCTCCTGTCTCTCTGTGCTCTGGCTTTTATGAATTTAATTCATCTTTTGGGCAGCCTTTCAGTGTTTGCTCATGGCTTTATTACTGAACCCTCTCCACGGACCCCCTCCCTCTCTTTCTTCCCCAATCCCTGAAATCCTCAGCCATTTCCTTTAAAACAACCCAAATTTTCCCAGCTGGAATGGGGCAGGGCACTGGGTTTGACCGATTTTTTGTGGTGATTTTGCCTTGAATCGCTCCATTTAAAAGGAGAGGCTGCAGAAGCCGACCGTAAACACCGAAACCTCGCAAGAAATCAAAATGTGCCTTTTTTTGGGAAGCAGGGAAACATTCCCAGCGTTCCGTTTCTTTCTGCTCTTTCTCCGTTTCCATTTTAATGGTTTATTTTCTATTTAATTATTCGGGCAGCATTCATGTGCTGGTCACTCAGGGCTTGGAATTCCTGATCCCGGGGGGATTTATCCTCAAAGCACCCCCCAGCTTTTCCCTTTCTCCAGTTGCTCCCAGCACTTCCCACTCTCGGAGCCGTGGCTTTTTTTAGTTGCTAAATCTGACGAGGTTTGTGAACAGGAGCCTCGATTCCGCGCTCGGGAACACACACAGGAATATAAATTCAGCACTTTGGGTTTTTTTTTTCCTGCATTCCAGCATGGAACATCACCTGGAGCTTGGGTTTCTGCCGTCCATGACTGGAATTATTGGGTGGAAAACCTTTTAGGTTGGCAGTTTATGGGCCAAGCCTGTGCTGGAGCAAATGTAGATCCACAGGGATCTTCAGGAGATCTCAGAAATTGAGGATCCAGTCCCGATCCAGTAGATCCATGATCCATCCTCCCGTGGGTGTCCTGTCCCTGCAGAGCCTGGCTGGGATGTGCAGGATCCCCCCAAATTCTGGCTGCATCCACAGGGATGGGCAGAGCCATCTCCTCACAAATGTGCACGGAAAAGGCCCGACTGGGGGGATTTTAATTCCAGGAAAACCCGGCAGAGCATCCGAGGGGGAAGGAGCATTTTTATAAATGCCCATTAGCAGCACGTGTGCTGTTTCAGGACTTAATCCCTGCCAATCCCCCCTGATTAACAATTAATTGTGCCACTAATTGCGCTATCATAGCGTGGCAGGCCCAGCCACACCAGTGCTGAACCAGATCCCAACTGGGAGCACTGGGGACAGGGCTGGCCCTGCTGTGTGAACCTGGGCCAAATCCCTCATCTCTTTGGGCCTCAGGATTATAATCCTGCCTTATCTCCAGCCTTTCCTTATCAGCTGTGAGGCAGGAGAGGATTGGATGCACTTGGAACAGCCCTGCTCGGTGTCGCCCCTTTTTAGAGTGGATTTTCCTCGACTCCTGTGAAAACCACCTGGAAATTCCTCTGTGTTTCGATTGGGAGGAGGGGAAAAGCAGAATATTTGAATTTATTCCTGTTATTTTACGCTTCTGCTGCCCCTTTCATGCACAGCGGGCTGCAGGCCAGCACCTCTCTCTTGCTGATGGTGTCCAAGGCCTGGAGGGGGAGATCCCTCTCCCTCGTGCTCTTTCCTTCTGTTTATCTCTCTCTGGGCTCTGTTATCTCTCCAAGGCTTGTGCTGGAACCAGTCTGGCTTGTCAAGGACACCGGGGCTGCGGGGGCCTCCCCCAGCGAAGGTTTTAAAGCGCAGGGAGGAGGTGGGTTTGGAGTGAAGGGAAAATAATCTTTAAAAAAAAAAACAAAAACCTAAAAAGGGATTAATTCTTGATTTTCAACTCCACCGATGTATTTGCTTTGTCTGCCAGTGCCACGAGTGACACCGCAGCTCTGAGGACACGGCGCTGGGGCTTGGCTGGGTGGCACAGATGGCATTTACAGTTTAATGAGGAACAGGGTTTATCCAAACACTCCGAGCTCGCCCAGTTCCCTGACGGGCCTGAAACGTTTCCTCCCCGGGCAAGGGAGCAGAGCTTGGCAGGCACCGAGGCAGGAATAATCTGTTTCTTGCAGCTGGGAGCTCTCTGTTCCCTATCCAGGCCTGTCCGTGTTGGGATTAACGGGAAGGTGTCGGGGTTGTGGTGGTGCTGGGCTGGGTTTTAGGGCAGATTTTAAGGAGGGAAGTGCAAGGACGGCTGAGGGGTGGAGGGTTCCTGGAAGGCAGCATCTCACTGGGATCCTGGAGGGTTTGTGTGATCACTCCTTGGACATCCCTGTGCTTGAGGAGAAGGGTTCGAGGAAAAGGGGGAACAGAACCATCCCCGGAGCGTGAGGCGAGGGTGTCCCAAAGCCTGGAATTTCGGCAGTAACCGGGATCCCATGGCACGTTTGCTGCCCCAAAACGCTGCTTTTACCACCCTGGGATCCCTGGCAGCCACCTCTTGGCTCAGGAGGGTTTTTCAGCCTCCTGCCTTCCTCCAGCAGCTCGGTGGGACAGAAACCCCTGATCCCAGCTGGAGCAAGGACTGGGGCGATCCCTTCCCTCCTCTGGGAAGCAGAGCCAGGCCGGGAGGATCCCAGAGATCCCACATCTCACCTGGGATCATCAGGATGAGGAAGGGTCGGGATTAAAGGTGTTGGCAGGATTTCCCCTTGTAGGAGGGAGGGATCCAAAAGTAATTACTGCTCACAGCTCCTGCTGTGCTTGGAAACCCACTGGTTCCTCCTCAATATTTCCCTCCCATCCTAGGGGGAAATATCCCCACACGTGCACAGGGCCCTGCAAGGAAGGGTGCAGGACTGGTTTAAGATTAAATCCCATCTTAGCGCAATCCGTGGCAGGGCAGGAGCCCGGCAGGGTTTGCTCCCTCCCTCCCAGCCATGTGACCCTGGCAGGGCTTTAAATAAAACAGATTTGAAACCCTTCAGCCCAACGGGTTTTTGTGCCTTTCACGCCAAACCGTGGCACTGCTGCTCCAGAGCTCCGGCCTGGGGGACTGGGAGATGGCCGTGGCTGGGACTGGGAGTGACCGGGGTGGGGACAGGGGGTGGGAGCAGTGCCCTGAGCCCACAGGGGGCTTTAATCCAGTCCCAAGAACTCAGGGAGCTGCTGCCGAGTCGGGAAGGGCGCTCTGCGTCCGAGGGGAAAAGTCCTGCTGGGAGTTCTCCTGAGAATCCCCGCTGCCGGCCCTTCCGGAGCAAGCCAGCAGTGCAGGGAATACTGATCCAGAGGCTGTGAATCCCCGAATCCAGGCTGCTCACGCCCTGGGGATGCTGAACGTACCAGGGAAGCGCTGACACCACCCCCGGCAGGGCAGGGACAATGCGAGCCCGGAGCTCCCCCCGGCTCCGGGCCGGCCAAACTGGCCAGCAGTGGCCCCATTGTTGTTGCAGCTGGACACTGGACACTTCTCCCAGGTTAGGGAATAAGTGCCCAGTGTTCCGAGGCCGCTGGAATAATGAGTGGCATTGGGATGCCGTGCTCAGAGCTGCCCTGAGCTCACCAGGAGCCGAGGGAGAGCTGAGGGCGCAGAGAAAGGCAAAATATCCCGGGCAGAACAAAGGGCCTTTGTGTGCTCCCGTTACTGGGCTCCTTGTCAGCTCCAAGCAGGAGTGGGAATGTGCATCCATGGAATGGGAATGTGTGTCCAGGGAGTGGGAATGTGCATCCATGGGGTGGGAGTGTGCATCCAGCCAAGGGCTTCCCTTCCCCTCGCATCCCTGCACCGAGGACAGGTTGGAATTCCATCCCTGGCAGTGTCCAAAGGCAGCTTGGAGCAGCCTGGGATGGTGGAAGGTGTCCCTGCCCATGGAAATGGGATGAGCTTTAAGTTCCCATCCCAACCCAATCCCTTCTGTGATTCCATGAGTCTGTAAATGAACTGGCAGCAAGTTTTCCATGGATCCACCTTTCCCAGGCTATCACCGTGTTTTCCTGGCTCTCAGGACGTGGCTTTGCCTGTGTCATTGTCTCTTAACAGCAAATTCCCGACTGGAATTCTGCAGAGGAGGGATGGGGACGCTGCTGTGCTGGGTGCTGGACACCCCCAGCCCAGGGTCTCACATCCCAGTGGAATTCAAACCAGCTGGGACGGAGGATGCGTTGCCATCATTCCTGATTTATCCCTGCGGCATTCCAAGGGAGCCCAAGCCGGGGTGGGAGCCAGGCTCAGGGATTTCCTGGGAGATCATTTGTCCTCCCAGCTCCAAAGGGAGGACAGAGGTGTCCTGGCTGCCGCAATCCCATTCCTGCATTTGCTGTGATCAAGGCAGGCAGCAGCACAGGAGGGCAGAAGCTGCAGTGCGAGGATGGCCTGGCTCCCTGGGGATCCCAGGCTCCCTTCCCAGTCATTCCCAGGATGATGGTCCTGCCCTTTGCTCCGGGGATGCTGGAGATTAATCGGGATTGATGGAGCTCCCTTCCCTGCAGGATCCTGGCAGGGAAGGGGGGAATGTCAGACCCTGAATGGCAGCGCTGAGGGCAGGAGGAGGGAGAGGTGGCCTTGCTCTGCCCCCTCATCCCTCAGCTTTTGGGGAGCGCAATTCCTTGTCTGGGAATTCTTCCTGAGCAGGATCCGGCCCCAGGTCTGCGGGTCCTCACTGCGGGATTGATGCCCTGGGGCTGTGCTCCACAGCACCCTGCTGGGCAGGGAGTTTGTTACCTACCCCAGGGAGGATTAATCCTGACAGGGAGAGGTTTGTTTGGTGGTCAGGGCTGGTCCCCGGGAGAATTCCCAGCTGCCACAGAAAATTCAGCCTCGCCCCCGGTGTGGTTTTGAGTAATTTCCCTCCGAGTCCCCAGAGCAGCCCGGAATCACTGGAATCGCTCCCCATCCCCTTCCCCACATTTCCGAGGACCTCAGTGTGGCCCTGCAAAGGAAATCCGGAGTGGGGGAGGAATTCTGGGGGTGCTGAGCTCCCGTTTTCCCAGGAATGCGCAGCATGGAGGGGCAGGGATCTCTCCCATCTCAGGCAGCTTTTCCCTGCTCCTCCTCCATGCTGGAGCTCGGGAGAACCTCAGGGGACCCAGAGGGACCTGCCTGGGCCTGGGGCTGTGCTGGGGAGCTTCTGCTGCCCCTGGCTCCATGTGAGGAGGGGCACGGATTGCCCGGGCTGCTTGTTTGTTCAGCCCCGTAGCCACACGCAGCAGCGCCGCGGGGTTGCCGTGTTTGCCGAGCAAATAAAGGCTCCACGAGGAGCAGAATTCCCCATTTCTCCGGGCCTGGCAGGAGTGAATCGATGCCACCTCATAGGCAGGAGCACGAAGTGCTGAATAGGGCTGTTCAGTTTGCCTTGTAAACACAACCGGTAATCTCTGTGGGGATTAAAATTTAAAAAAAGACGGCTTAAAAGAAGCGAACTTTTCCCTCCAAGCCTTCCTCTCTTTCGGCTGGGGAATGGGGGCAGGAGTTTGGTTAAAAAAAGGGAAAAACAAAGAATTTATCATTTTTGAGAGGCAATAATTAGCACCGGGAAGTTTTGTTTCCAAACCCTGCTGAAGGAGGGAGGGGACAGTTCCACACTCTGGTGATGCCTAAAATACCTGGCTCAGGAATTCCAGAGCAGGGAAGCCGTAGAAATATGGGAAAGAACCATTCCCAGCCGGAATGCCTGCGGGAACAGCTCACCCAGGAACGGTGAGGCTGATTTCTGGACACGGCCTTGAAGGGTTATAGGATCGTTAACTCCTTGTCTGGATCCCGTGAGGAGCTTCCCTGCTGGGATTCAGCTTTGGGGCTCTTTGAAGTGTTTTAGTCGGGTGTTTTACTCTCCACCCCTGTTCCTGTAAACGCAGATCTCTCGCCCTGCTGGCTTTAATCCTGGCCCCTGGCCGGGTTCCAGGCTGGGTGATTTCATTTTCGCCCGTTGGTGCCTAATTCCTCGTTGCCGTGTGAAACTGCTCCTTCCCTTCGTGTTCCTGCCTGCTGGGAATTACCCGGCTCCCTCTCCATCCCGGCAGCATCCCGGGATTGCTGCCATTCCTGCCGGGCTGTAAAACCTAAAATGATGTCATTGCTTTGCTTAACGAGTGTCACTTTCTCTCGGAAAGTCGATAAATGCCAACATTTCCTTTAGGACACTGGAAAAAAAAAAAAACCTAAAACCAAAACGAGAGGCAGTCGCCAGGAATTCTTCCTTTGAAATACGTGCCGGGGAAGAGAGGCTGTAGAAGGGGATTTTTTTCTCCCACAAGGAATGTGGGATGGTGGCTGGAGGGTGGGTGAATCTCCTCGGACCCCAGGGTGCTGTGGGACACCCCACAGTACCCGGCCTGACCCTACATTTCCCCTGGAATGCGGATGGGGGATGCTTTTTGCTTCCAGGAACGCAGCAAATCCCGGTTTTGGGACACCTGTATCCATACGAGACAGGGCGAATTCCTCTTGGGGAAGGAGAATTCCTCTTGGGAAGGCGCAGAGGGCTGAGGACAAGAACAATCCCATAAATCCCAGCTGACCAACGCTTTAATGTGAACTCCCACCAGCAGATCCCGAGCAGGCCCAGGTCCAGCTGGAAAAACGAGCCCAGGGATGTGAGGACCATGAGCAGGGGGCAGCTCGGGCGTGGCAGCAGAGGCTGCAGTGATCCCGGGGCTATTTTTACCCTGTTCCCAGTTCCTCTCCGAGGAGGTTTATATTTGGAGCTGCCGGCATTCCTGTAGGAAGAAAGGGGGGAAAAGGGTTTGGATTTGTGGAGCAGCTTTTTGTCAGTGAGAAGCTGATTCCCTGTAAACCACCCACGGCTTTTTGGGGAGGGGGAGGGAGACGGAGAGACCACCTAAAGACCACTTCCCCTCATTTTCCTCATTCACCTGAGCATCTTCCCTGTTCCCTGCATCTTTCCTGATGCAGATTTGATCCTGATCCAAGGATCAAAGGAGGTTGTGGATCGGCTTGGTGGGGGATTGTCAGAGCAGGAATCGCTCAGCCGAGCACCTTCCCGTGATCCCAATGTCCTCCTTGCTGTCCTGATTATCCCATTCCAGTCCGTGCCAGGGTGGAACTTTGTCCCCAGTGCAGGACCAGGAGCTAGACTCACTTCTTTCACACTGCCAGCATCGCCAAACCTCCTTTGGAACCCGGAGCATCCCCGGTGCCGCCTCTTTATTGTGTCCAAGCACGTTCCTGTAGTGCTGGGAAAACATTCCCATGTCTGCAGGCTGGAATGGAGGTGTCTAAAACCCTCCCGCCTCCCTTCCCACCCCCGGCAAACCCCCCCAGCCCCAATTCCAGGCAGGGCCGAGCCTCCAGCCTCAGGAATTTGCGGCGTTGAAGGTGGGAGCTGAGGGGGGGCGGCCGCTGCGTGGGAGTTCCCGGGCTGCAGGTGGATCCCCGGGATTTGCAGGGGATTCACCCACTGCAGGGTGCCGTGCCTCACCGCAGAGCCTGGCGGGCGCCCAAACCCGGTGTTTATATTGCTGACGGATAATCTTTTAAGCTTTCAGATGCAGGCACGCCGGCCCGAGTGTTCCCGTTGTCCTGGCGACGACGGGGATGCGCCGGCTCCCGGACGCGGTGTCTGATCGCATCAGTCTGGAATGCTGCGATCACCCTTCGGGTGTGCTGATAAGCCTGGGAGGGGGCTGGGGGGGCTCTGGGGACAGCCAGGGGAGAGCCGGAGCAGGGACACCCAGCAGAAGGGGCCGAGCTTCTCCAGGGGTGCGGGAGAGGCCGCGGGGTGTGCGGGGAAGAGCCACTCCCTGTGGGAAGGAACATCCCTGAGTGGTTTTTGGGGCCTGTTTGGTACCAAGGGGTGATTTCCCTCTTCAGGTGGGGTTGGGAGCAGCGTTAAAGTCCAGGGCTGTTCGTGGAAAATCCCCTGGTGGGCAGGTTGGAGTGTCCAGAGGATAAGGGATGCAGGAGGAGCATTCCTGCACTCCTGGGATTGGGAAGAGGAGAGGGATGGACCCAAAGCTCCTCAGGCCTGAGGCTGGAAGGGGCAGAGCTGTGGCTGGTTGGGGGTGGGACGCTGATGTCCCATCCCTGGAAGTGTCCAAGGCCAGGCTGGAGCAACCTGGGATAGGGGAAGGTGTCCCTGCCCATGGCAGGGGTGGGATGAGATGATTCCCAAGGTCCCTCCAACCCAAACCAGTCTGGGACTGGGGCATTCCAGGTCTGTAAGCCCAGGCAGCGCTGGCTGTGTGCTGGATCCGCGCCGGGCAGGAGGAATTGCAGCGGAGCAGCATTTCCAGCCTGATCCCATCCACGCTGAGCCTGGGAAGAGCCGAAGCAGGAAAAGCAAAGCCGTGGCCAGGGCGAGCTCCCCGCCCGCCCCCGAGGCTGCTCGGCCCCGGCTCCGCCCCGTGCCCCTGGGGGGTTTTCCTCCTTTAAGGGTTTTATTGCTTTAATCAGATCTGCGGCTAAGGCGATTCTGATGCCCGGCAGGAGGAGTCACCGGAGCTTGGGAGCGAGCTGGGAGCTCGGAGCATCTCCCGGGGCCGGGATTTGGGGGATCCCCGCTCTGCCCGTGCTGCCTCCACTCAGCGCTTTGCTGCTGGCTCAGGAACTCTTTGTTGCGAGGGCAAAGCAGAAACCAAACTGGGGGAGAGGTGCTTCCTTTTCCAAGGAGGAGTGTGGGATTGAGGCTTTCCCATCACTGTTTACTCTTTTTCCTGCTTTCCTTCTGGTTTCACCCCACTTTTCCCCCTTCCCAGGCATTCCTGGAGTTTCCAAGGATGCCGTAAGGCACAGCCTGTGTTGGTTCTTGTGTTTGATTGAGCACAGCCCTACCCTGGGCTCACAAAAAAATCGCCCTCCCTGCACCTCTCGACCGGAGCCAGCTCTTAAAACCACGAGGAACTCGATTTCCCTGGCAAAGACGTGGCTCCTCTTCTGCTGTGACCCAGAGAAAGGATGTGCCCAGGGTCCCCAGGGGGGGAAATTCACATTGGGACATTGCCAACCCCAAAGAGCAGCAGCTGTGGGGTTGAAATTCGGGTCGGGGGTGCTGCCAACCTCAAAAAGCAGCAGCTGTGGGGTGGAAATCCGGGTCGGGGGTGCTGCCAACCTCAAAAAGCAGCAGCTGTGGGGCTGGGGGCCCATCCCAGTGTTGCCCAGCCCTCTGAGCCCGCTGTCCCCCTCCCCGCAGGGCTCAGCCGTCCCTGGCAGCGCGAGGGAAGATGAACAAGATGAAAAACTTCAAGAGGAGGTTCTCGCTCTCGGTGCCGCGCACAGAGACCATCGAGGAGTCGCTGACGGAGTTCACAGAGCAGTTCAACCAGCTCAACAACCAGAGGAACGAAGGTGAGGAGCCCCTGGGTCCCTGCCGTGGGGCTGGGGCTGCTCAGCACCATCTGGGGTCGGTGAGAGCCCCTCCAGCCCCCCAGCCATTCTCTGGGGTGTGCGGAAAGCTCCTGCCCCTTGTTCTGTGTTGCTTTCCCCATTTTCTGCTCATGGGGGTGAATAACACCTCGTCATTAAACCTGAGGAGAGATTTATCCCGGCGGGAGGATGGGAGGGAAAGGAATTTGCCCAGAATGGGGAGCAGTGACACAGCTGTGCTTAAGGTGGAGAGCGGGGAAGTGTGGGATCGCCTCCTGCCTCCCCAAAAGAAGGGGGTGACCCCTCTGGGGGCTCCAGGCTGATGTTCCCCCAAGCCAAAGGGGCCGTTCTCTGTGCCGGGCAGCACCCGGGGCTGGCTGGCCCAGCCTTCGCTCCTCCCTGCAAATTTGTTTTCAACACCCCAGGGAGATTTAGGGTTAAAGCCCAGCCCGAGCTGCGCGGGGCGGGCACATCCCCTGTGCAAACAGCAGCCCCCAGAGCAGGCTGGGGCAGGCTCCGGGCAGAGCCGGGGATGCTGGAGGCGCTGGGAGCAGCCCCGGCGGGGCGGCCGTGCTCGGGCACGCCGGGCAGGGCTCGGGGAGCGGGGCAGAGCCGGGCACAGCTCATCCCGGGGTGAATCCCGGCCGTGCCGCGGTGCCCGCTGCCAGCTGTGCCACAGCTCCCGTTCGAGCTCTGTCTGCCCCCGCGATCGCCGGAGCTTCGGCTGCGAGCGGGGGCTGAGCCCCGATGTCACCGCCTGGCACCGGCCGTGCCAGCCGAGCTGCCCGAGGGTGCCGTAACCTCCTTTAGAGCCGCCTTTCCTCCCCCCCGAGGCTCCTCTTTATCTCTGCAGACACCCGAGCGGCATCCCCGGCGGGCAGCGAGGGCTGTAATTAGACCTGAGCCCTTAATTAGCCGTGCGGGAGCTGTGGGGATAAAATGGGGCAAGGCTGAGGAATTCCTGGGTGCTGACAGCTGCTCCTGCTGTTGTCTTGCTCTGCGATGTGGGATCTCCTCCCGTTATCATCTCCTCCCGTTATCATCTCCTCCCGTTATCATCTCCTCCCGTTATCATCTCCTCCCGTTATCATCTCCTCCCGTTATCATCTCCTCCCGTTATCTCCTCCCTGCAAGCCCCAGAGGTGATTCCCCTGTTAGTCTGCTTTAATAAGACATCGGTCACGGGTCCTCCTTTGCCCTTGGGTGGCAAAAAGGGCGAGCAGCATCTGCCAGCCCCTCCCGGGCTTCTGGGCTTGATGCCGAGGTAGCCAGGAGAGAACAGGAGCAGAGCCTGAGCCCGTGGGCAGGAGCGAGGGTGGGTCTGGGATTCGGGGCGTGCACCAGCTGGTCTCTCGCAGGGTTTGTGGCCAGGTTTGGAGCTGAGTTCGGATCCCTCTGAGGGCTTGGTTCCCTTTTTCCAGGTGGAGAATCCAAGTGCAGAGGGGAAAAATGACGGAATCGGGGAATGGTTTGGGCTGGAAGGGACCCCAAAGCTCATCTCGTTCCACCCTGGCCATGGGCAGGGACACTTCCACTCTCCCAGGGTGCTCCAGAGCTGCTCTGGCTCCTGTGAGGGGACAAGCAGGGGACAAACCTGCCCCATCTGGCGTGTTTGTGGTGACAAATCCCCGGCTCCGTCCTCCCCATCCCCTCATTCTCACGGCTCCCGTCATTCTTACGACCTCACCCCCACAGATGCTGATAAAAGGAGGAAAAACAGCCTTTTTATTTATTTTTGTTTTCCAGGCTGGAAAATCAAACAGCTTTCCAGCCTGGACACATCCTGTCACCACCAATGTCACCTTGGCCATTTTTTTCAGAGGGATTGGGGCTTGGTGGCCCCCAGTTTTTGGGGTTTGCTTTGATAAGAGCTGGGGGCATCCAGCAGCAGCCCCCAAACACCTGCAGCCCACTCTACCCTCCCAGGCCAGATAAAACTCAGTGTCTGGGCTGGAAAGGGCTAAAACAGAGCCAGCTCTGACCTTGGGAGCAGCAGGGCCCAAAGAAATGATGCTGAGGGGGAGGAAGGAGGATGAAAAACCCGAGCTCGGAGCGGCACGGAGCCTGGAGAGGAGAGCTCACACTCAGCAAAGTAATTAAAAGTTCTGAGTCAGGCAGGCAGCAGAGGGTTCTGGCCCCTTTCCTTGGGAGATCAAAGCTTGTTTTGGCACAGGCAGCGTTTAAATATATTTATAAAGAGGGCTGCCAGTGTCTGCGGCCTCCCTCGCGTTCGCTTTGATATCGCGGCAGTCTCCTCCCCGGTGGAGCGTCAGGGCTCCCCAAATCCACCTGAAATGAATTCCCTCGGGGTCTGCACGCCCACAGCTTCCCTGTGCTGAGCATCCAGCAAGGTCCTCCAAGCCCCGAGGGCAACTCCAGCCCTTTGGGATTGGGAATCTCCGGGTGGTGACAGCACAAGCTGGGCTGGCACGGCACATCCCCCACCCCAGGGCAGCCCAGACCCCTCTCCCCTCACCTCTGCAAGCCTTCTGTGTATTTTTACCTGCTTCTCCCCTCCCTTTTGGACCCACTGGAGTGTCCAGGTTGTCAGTTCCCCTCTGATTTTACATCTGACACGACACAGAGGCTGGCTCTGAGCTGCTGGTGCGGAGTCAGCGCTGCTGGTTTGCAGCTCTCAGGACAGGCTGCACCTTTTACCCAGCTTTGGGTTTGTTTCACCTGTGGGAACCAGCACGAATTCACCCAAAATATCATTTCCAGTGGGTTAGTCGGGCTCCATTCAGTCAGATCTTAAATGGCCTCTGGTTTCCTTGAATATATCCTGCTTGGGAGACGAGGAAGTTAAAAAGATTCGGTCCAGCTGAGTGAACCCACGTTGTTTTCATACCTGTGGTTAATTCAGGGCACGTTTCCTAATTGCTGCTGTAAAAACAGATGGAGGGACAGGGAGCAGAGGAGGGGTTTGCCTGTGTGCCCAAAACCCCTGGCACGGTTTCAGAGCCGTGGCACGGGCTGAACCCACCCCTCAGGTGCGGGCTGGGCACCCAGGACCCCTCAGCTCCCTGCTTGCCCGCTGCCCGTGGCACAAACCCACGGCCTTTGCCAGGTCACTTGCCTGCCACCTCTCATCCGTCAGCCCAGCAAACCGCAGCCAGGTCCCAGCCCTGCTCAGCGCCCCGTGCAAATCCAGCCCTCCCTCCCCGTCCTCAGCCATGAGATCATCCCTGGCTGCTCCTCGGGATCCGAGCAGGGATTGTCGCCGTGCAGCCCCGGGGACAGGGCTGGGCTCAGCTCGGGGCACTCCCTGGGGAGTTTCCCTCCTGTGCTGCTCCCCCTCGCTCTGGGGAAGGTCTGCAGGGAGGGCACCGGGGATTTTGGGGGATTTTGGAGCGTGGCTGCAAAGCTGGGAGAAGGGACAGAGCGGTGTGGTCACTGCGGAGGGGGCAGGGCGGTCCGTCCTGCTTGACCCCACACCTTTTGTCCACCCCGGCGTGTCCAGCGCATCATCCTCGCTCCCAGCACGCCCGGTTTGGTGCTGCCTCCTTCTGAACAGCCCCCGTGGATTCCCCGGGGGAATTCTCCTCGCTGGGCTTCAGGTGACCTGCGCCGAACTCTCGGTGTTGGCTGTGAGCGCCAGAATGTCCCCGCTGGTAATCACAGAGCGAGGAGCTTTAAGTGCAAACCTCAGCCCAGGAACCCAGAAGGAGCTCAAAGCTTCGTTTTGTCCTGATTTCGTGCTCCTTTCGTGGCTTCCTGAGCCCAGTGAGGCTCCACACCGGGGGTCCCAAGGGAGGAGTTGTTTTTCTGAGCTGCTTTGGTGTTCAAGGAGCTCTTGTGCTTCTCTCCGTGCCTGGCTGAGGGCAGCAGGACGGGACAGGAGAGCCTGGAGTGGTTTGTTTTGTAGTGAGTGACTTTAACCCCAAACTCCTTCCGAGAAACGCTGTCTTGGTTTGAAAGACAGTGTCTGCTACGGAAGGCAGGAGCGTCCCTTGGAATGGAAAATGTGACCCCCTTCCCTCCGAGTTATTCTAATTTTGGAATTAAGGGGCTTTCAGGCAGAGATATGAGGAATAGGAAGAACGGTTCTTTACTAATATATGTAAAACAAGGCAAACCAACAACAGTAACTGTGGCAGCAGCACCACACAGAACCAGAACCCGGTGCCAGGCGCTCTCCCCGTGCTGCAGAGACGCTCCCGGCGGGGCTGGGAAAGGCGGGCTCGGGATCCCGGGGTTTTCCCCTCAGGCACCCGAGCAGAGGGGGAACAGTCCCTCTTCCAGTGCGGTTAAACAGGCTCCCAGTGAGACAATCGCTCCGCGGGCGGCAGCAGCAAGGCCGGGCCCCGCAGAGCCGAACCCTCCCCACAGCGCCCGCCGGCCGGGAGCGCAGCGGAGCCGCGGGCCCCGCCCCGCCCTCAGCGCAAATCTCGCGGTGTCTCCGCCCCTCACGAGATCGCCGCAGGTGAGAGCGGGAGCGCGGCCGGACCCCGCCCCCGAGCGGCGGCCGCGGCTTTTGTCTCCTGAAGTACCGGGCCGTTATCGTCTCCTAGCAACGCCTAGGGGGGAGAATTCCTTCGGAGGAAAAAGCCCAACCAAACACAAACCAAACACAAAAGGAGAATTCCTAAAACCCCCAACAAACGCTCACATCCTGGGAGGAAAACGCCCCGGATTCCTGGCGGTTCCCGGGGCAGGTGAGGCCGCTGTGTGTGTGAACTCCCGGGGGAAGGGCTCTCCTTCTCCTTCTGTTTTGCTTTCCTCACCCAGAGCCGAGGGATCCAGAGCCAGGAACGGGCACCTCGGTGTTCCTGAAGGGCTGTTTTGCCCAAAACATTTGGGAACAGAAAGCTGGGAAGGCGAATCCTCGTCCCCGAGAATCCCCATGGCGCTGCTGCAGGGTGCTGCAGGGCATGGGGTAAAACCCGGACTGGACTTTTCCCAGAGCACGGAATGGATTTTGCACCGAGTCCATTCCGTGCTCTGGGAAAAATCCAGTCCGGGTTTTACTCCGAGTCCATTCCGTACTCCGGGAAAAATCCAGTCCGGGTTTTACCCCGAGTCCATTCCGTACTCCGGAAAAAATCCAGTCCGGGTTTTACCCCGAGTCCATTCCGTACTCCGGAAAAAATCCAGTCCGGGTTTTACCCCGAGTCCATTCCGTACTCCGGAAAAAATCCAGTCCGGGTTTTCCCCCATGCCGCACTCCGAGAAGATTCCGGACTGATTTTTTCCCGGAGCTCTGGGATGGGATTTGGGATCTTTGGGTGGGGAGCAGCTCCCCCCGCCAGAGACCCTCGTGGCAGGGTGTGCTTTGGGAATGCTGTGGGTGGTGACGCACCAGGAATCTGGAGCAGAAAGCAGAATTCCCTGTGGATACGGAGAAGGAAGCGGAGATTCCCATGTCCCCAGAGCACCCCTGCCCCGCTCCTTATCGCTCCTTATCGCTCCTGCCGCCGCTCGCGCCGCTCACTCTGCTCTCCTTTCGTCCCCAGACCTGGCTCAGGGGCACCTGCAGCTGGCGCAGCTGGGCAGGGACCTGGGAGCGGACGGCAGCCCCGTGTCCCCGCCGGAGGGCCCGGGCCGGTCCCCGGTGGCGGCCGTGCGCTACCGCAACCACGGCCAGCGCCGCTTCTCCATGGAGGCAAGTGCCGGAGGAGGCGGGCGCCTCTCCTTGTCACCTCTCCTTGTCACCTCTCCTTGTCACCTCTCCTTGTCACCTCCCCGCCGGCTGCAGGGGCCGGGCCGGGGCTCGGGACGTCACCAACCTCGTCCTCTGTCCCCTCCCCGCAGGACGTCAGCAAGCGGCTCTCGCTGCCCATGGACATCCGCCTGCCCCCCGAGTTCCTGCAGAAGCTGCAGACGGAGAGCGCGGAGTTCCCCAAGCCCCTGAGCAGGATGTCCCGCCGGGCCTCCCTCGTAAGTGGCGCCGGGCCGAGGGGGCAGTGCCAGGCACGGCACCGCCCTGCTGCGCACATGTCCCCGTCACCAGCTGCGGGCGTGTCGTGCTGTGCCAGCTCCCCCGGCTGGCACTGAGGTCCCCTCACGTCCCTGCCCGTTCCCAGCCCTTCCTGCACACCCCCGGCAGCACCGGNTGCCCAGGGAGGTTTGGAGTGCCCATCCCTGGAGGTGTCACCTGGACGTGGCACTGAGTGCTCAGGGTGGGGATCGGGCACAGCTCAGCCTCGATGATCCCAAAGGGATTTTCCAGCCTCAGTGATCCTGGGATTCTGAGATCTGCATCCCTTCCCCATCTGCACCTGCTGTGCCATTCCCACCTTCCTTCACTCTCCTGAGCACACCTGGCTGCCCTCTCGGCCTGGCTCCTTCCCAGAGGGAGGAGAAGGAAAACCCTCCTGCGATTCAGCCGGAGCCTCTTGCCAGTGGAAATGCAAATGTGGATAAATAATGAATCAGCTTTGCTTCAGCGGTGCCATTTCGGTTTCTTTGCTGCAGAGCAGCAGCAGAAATTGGAGCAAAAACTCCGTGTACAACAGAGCAGGAGCAAAAATCTCTGTGTGCACCCTGCAGGTGTGCTCAGAGCTGCCCGGGCACTGCAGCCCAGGCCTCAGGAGGCATCTCGGGATCCCGGGTGCCTGTTCAGGAGCAGGGAGGAGGGAAGGAGAGCTGGAATTTACCTGCCTGTGCTGTCTGATCATAAACCAGACCCCTCTGGGGTGATGTGGTGTTAATGTTCGTGCCCCCTCGTGGATCAGGAATGTGGCTCTGGGCTTTGTGCAGCACCTCGGGTTCCAGCACCTTCATTCCCCTGCTCAGGACACGGCTTTTCCCAGGATACACAGAGGGTTTGGGCAGTAAATGGAGTAAAAATCCCAAATGTCACTGCTCAGTGTCCCTGGAAACCCCTCTGGAGGTGAAGCCATCCCGGGGTGAGGTTCCCTCCTCCCCAGTGATGTTCTCCTGTCTCTCTCACAGTCAGATATCGGCTTTGGGAAGCTGGAAACCTACGTTTCAGTGGACAAACTGGGAGAGGTGAGTAGTGGGTGGGTGTCACACCCCCATAAGGAATTAAGTGAAATTCAAAGGGCAGCTCCAAGTGCAAAGGGGCAAAAATCTTCAATACCCACAAATTTTGGGACTAAGTCTTTCTCGTGGAGTCCAGACCTGGTGCTGTCACTTCAAGTGGGGTCTCCCCAGATGTTTTGGGGACACCAGTGCTGTGCCACCCTGGCCAACGGCCTGTGTCCCCTGTCCCCTGCCAGGGCACCTACGCCACGGTGTTCAAGGGCCGCAGCAAACTGACAGAAAACCTGGTGGCGCTGAAGGAAATCCGCCTGGAGCACGAGGAGGGGGCTCCTTGCACGGCCATCCGGGAAGGTGAGGCCAGGAGGGGCTTTTCCCCAGGCTCCCAGGAGGATTTGGGATGGGTGTGCCCGTGCTCGGCCGCCGTTCCTGCCGCCCCAACCCCGCTGTCCCCGCAGTGTCGCTGCTGAAGAACCTCAAGCACGCCAACATTGTCACCCTGCACGACATCATCCACACCGAGCGCTCCCTCACCCTTGTCTTCGAGTACCTGGTGGGTCTGGGGGCTTCTCTGGGGGCTGGGGGGGCGCTGGGAAGGACAGACTGACGTGTCCTCCCCGCTGCAGGACAACGACCTCAAGCAGTACCTGGAGAACTGCGGGAACCTGATGAGCGTGCACAACGTGAAGGTGAGGGGGGTGCCTGGGACCCCCTGCCCCATCCTTCATGCTGGGTGGGGCTGTTTTGGGGCTGGGGGAGCCTGGAAATCCCTTCTCCCTTCAGGTGTTGCTCCCTTTGCCCTTTCCCAGCCTGTTCTGAGGCTGCCCCAGCGTTTCTCCCTGAATAAAACCACCGCACGTGCAGAAAGCTCATCATCCCCTTTTGTGACACCTCCCCCCAGCGTTTCCCACCCCAGCACAGCTTTGGGGGGTCTTTCCTGCCCTCGACATCGAGATTCCTCCAGGCAGGTTTCTTTTTAGTGCCCACATCCCCATCCTAAACACAACCCCCTCCTCCTCCTCCCCGCAGATCTTCATGTTCCAGCTGCTCCGTGGCCTGGCCTATTGCCACGGCAGGAAAATCCTGCACCGAGACCTCAAACCCCAGAACCTGCTCATCAACGAGCGAGGGGAGCTCAAGCTGGCTGATTTTGGTAGGTGAAGCCCTGCAGGGACGATTATTTGGGGTTGGAGAAGGGTTCAGCTCCTTGATGCGCGTCCCTTCTGCCCTCAGGGTTAGCCAGGGCCAAGTCGGTCCCGACAAAAACCTATTCCAACGAGGTGGTGACGCTGTGGTACCGGCCCCCCGACGTCCTGCTGGGATCCACCGAGTATTCCACGCCCATTGACATGTGGTGAGGCACGGAGCTCCCCGGGCTCTCCAGGACAGGGTCGGGCATTTCCACCCTCATCCCCACGGTGTTGGGTTCAGCAGAGGGTGGGGGGCTCTCCCAGGGCAGTTTTCCCTGTTCCTGGGGCTCTCCCAGAGCTCTTTTCCCCGTCCCCTGGGGCTCCCCAAAGCAGTTTTCCATGGGGCTGTTAACACCAGAGCTCTGGGGGCTTTTTTCCGTTTTCCCCATCCCCTGGGGCTCTCCCAGACCTGTTTTCCCCGTCTCCAGGACTCTCCCAATGCAGTTTTCCGTGTCCCCTGGGTCTGTTAACACCAGAGGGTTTGGGGTTCTTCCAAATCTGTTTTCCCCATCCCGTGGGGCTCTCCCAAATCTGTTTTCCCCGTCCCCTGGGGCTCAGGGGGTCGGGTCCGTGCCATCCCGGGCGGGGTGGATGCTGAAGAGGAGGGGTCCCTCTCCCGGAGCCGATTTCCCCCCCAGCAGCCCCATCCCCGGCCGAGGCGCCGCGGGGTTTGTCCCCGCCCTGATCCCGGGGTGTCCCCTGCGCTTTAGGGGCGTCGGGTGCATCCAGTACGAGATGGTGACGGGCCGGCCGATGTTCCCCGGCTCCACGGTGAAGGAGGAGCTGCACCTCATCTTCCGCCTGCTGGGTGCGTGCTGCGCTGTGCCCACTGTGCCCACTGCGCTGTGCCCGCTGCGCTGTGCCCGCTGCTCTGTGCCCGCTGCGCCGTGCGCGCTGCGCTGTGCCT
>VWZW01000741.1:1085752-1100542 GCA_013397115.1 Edolisoma coerulescens | reverse complement strand
GGGATGTGGAGAGCCAGGATCCCTGGGGGTGTGGAAAGCCCGGATCCGTGGGGGTGTGGAGTGCCAAGATCCCAGGTTGTGGGAGAGCCAGGATCCTGGGATGTGGGCAGCAGGTATCCCAAAGAACCGGGATCCCGGGGTGTGGAGATCTGGGATCCCAGGCTGAGGGCAGATCCCACAACCATTCCCATTTCCTTCTGGAAGCTCAGAGGAAGGTAAAGGTGAGGTGGAGTCCCCTGAGCTCAGCACTGCCCCACGTTCAGGCCCTGCTCGGGTCTGTCCTGTGGCTGTCCCACAATCAAACCCCTCCGAGGGCTGGCAGCCACCCACCCATGGCCAAGTTTGCTCTGCATTGTTCTCCACCAGGTCACGAGGATTTGTTCAGCTGCTGCCAAAGCAAAAACTTCCGAGGGGCTTCCTACACCTATTTTGCCGTGCACATCACCGGGGCGCTGGTTCTCTTCATGACCGACGGGATCGTGGTGAGTTCAGCTGACCAAATCCCTGGATTTTTTCCTTCCAAACCCCTGTGACACCCCCAGCCCAGCTGCAGGGGTTAATGATGAGCGGGGTTACACAGGTATGGGAATGTTCCAGGCCTTCCATCTCCACGGATAACCAACCCCCAGCTCTTAATGTGATGTTTGGAGAGCGTGGAACCCCAAAAGGGCAAGGCAGCCCCTCAGGGAGGGCGGATCTCTGCAGACAGAGCTTTTCCCGGGAATTGCTGCGGAGCTTTGCCCTTTTAGGACAGATCAAACCCCACGTTCTGCTGCTGGGGGATGTGCAAACCCTTTGGGAAGGGGTCCCACCATGGATGGGCTCTCCAGCGCTGCCACCACGCATCACTGAGGGACAGAGGAGCCTGAAGTCCCCACGAGGGTGTGACAGGGCGGGTTTTCCTGCAGGGAGAGTACTCGGGCTTCGTGTACAGCTACGCCGTGGAGGAGCCGCTGTCCGTGGTGCACAAGGTGGCCGGGTACCTGCCCAGCCTCTTCTGGGGCTTCATCACCCTGGGCAGGCTCATCTCCATCCCCGTGTCCTACAGGATGAAGCCAGCCACCATGGTCTTCATCAACGTGGTAAGGATGGGGTTAATTCCCTTCAGCCCTTTTTCCCCACCCCAAGAACTGCGGGTGCTGGGCAGGGTCCGGATCCTGCAGGACAAGCTGGGATGGGTAAAAGTGGGGGGGGAAAAAAAAGGGAATTTGGGGCTTTTTTTTAATTCATTTGGGGGGGGGTTTGTTTTAATTTGGGGACAATTTCAGTGATTTTGGGTGATTTTTAGGGGATTTTGAGGGGATTGGTTTGGAGCTGCAGCTCCTCTCATACCTGGGGGGTTGGCACAGGTAGGGTGGACAAGGTGCCCTCCAGGTAGCCACGATTTAAAACTTGCTTGCCCGACTTTCCTGAGCCTCAGTGGATCTGGTGTGAGGGCTGGGAAAACCCCAGTGAAGTTAGCACTAAAAAAGTGCCAGTTTTATTTACCTCACATGACGTCTCCTTCAACCACAGGGAAGTAAATTCCTGTGTCAGCCGTGGGAAAGGGAAGGCAGAGCACTCCACGGATTCTCTGCTTAGGCTGCAGCAGCTGTCAGAGGTTGCTGAAGTTAATAAATAAAACACCTGGGGAAAGGGGCAGGAATCCTTTTGGGATGAGTGAGGACGTGGCAGAAAACAGGGAAGGGGATGACCCCATTCCCACTTCTTACAAAGAAGAGGAACAGCATGAGCAGGCAGTTAACTTCCAATTTATTTGAACCAGGAGTGATTTTGGTGGCTGATATAATACATTACACACATCTAACGGGGTGGGGAGAAGATTTTGGGGATGTTCTGAGTAAAATTCCACCTGGCTGACGCTGACCCTGCACAGTGCTGGGAGCTGTTGTGGGATCCAGCAGCTCCATAACCAGATCCAGCATTTCCATAACCAATTCCAGCTCGAATTCAGCTTCTTTAGGATCCAAATTGCTCCTGAGCACTCGCCCAGGGCTGCAATCAGGGCCCGAGCGATTAAAACCGAACCAGCTGGAATATCAGAGCTCCCTCTGCTGCCTCTGCCCTGGATCACTCGGGCAGCTCCCGGGGTGTTTGGTTATTTCCCGTACAAGCCAGAGGTGAGGGAAAGTTGATTTAAACGCAGTTGGCTCTTTGGCTTTAACGCTGTGGCTGCTTTCTGAGCAGTAATTAAGAGTTAAGTCTGTAATTATCGAGAGTGACTTCAGCCTTATTCAGCAGAATAAAGAATTATTAGTGATTGAGACATGCCAATGTTAGGTTAGTTATTGTACTCTTGTATTTAAAGGCGTTTTTTCAGATACAATTTTAAGTTTCTACATAATGAAATTGAGATTTAATTACCAAATGATATTATAAAAACGAGCAAATTCTCTAAAGCCAGATGGTTTTTCTTTGGCCATTCAGTTTCTCAAACACTGATTATTTTTTTTTCCCCACCATATTTTCTCTTCCAGACCATTTCCTATCGAAAACAAACTCTAGAGCCTGTTGCACTCAGCATTTTTCTGACTGATTTGTGTGTGTGTGTGTGTTTCTCACAGGTCGGGGTCCTCATCACCTTCCTCCTGCTCCTGATTTTCTCCTCCAGCGTGGTTTTCTTGTTCGTGGGGACAGCATCCCTGGGGCTGTTCCTCAGCAGCACCTTCCCCAGCATGCTGGCCTACACCGAGGACATCCTGCAGTACAAAGGTGAGCTGGGATTTGGGGCAGCTCTGGGACCAGCTGGATTTTTGGATCCCATCCCCTTTTTTCAGCTCCTTCCCTCCTCCCTCAGCAGGCCTGGAAGTTCAGGTTGGCTTTGGAAGGCAGATTTATTGCAGCTTGTGGTTGGAAAAGTGTAAAATTCTCTGCTGGGCTGATGAATCGTGGCCCCAGGCAGGGATCCGGCCTTGGGTCCTGGTTTGGGGAGCTCAGGGAGTGGCAGGGACGCTGCTTTAGAGGGAGATGGTTCTGAAAACATCACCAGATCAGCAGCGAGCTGGAAAGCCCAGAGCCTGGCCAGGAGCTCTCTGCCAGCCTCTGCCTCGGGGCAGTGAGACAGAAAAACAAAAACCTTTCCAGCAAGAGGCAGCATCAGCTCTGCCAGCAGAGCCGGGTGGCAGGAGGTTGATTTTGGGGCTTTATCTTTCACCTTTCTGCACTACTGCAGGTCTGCAGAGGCATTTCCAACATTAAATAGGAATATGCATTGAGTATTGGTGACTTTTGTGTGGTGAGATCATGGAAAAGCTTTAAAAGGAGCACAGGGTGGCCCTGCTGGCTCTGTCACCTGTGCTGCCACCACCCCTTGCCCTGTTTCCTTGCAGGCTGTGCCACAACCGTGCTGGTGACTGGAGCTGGCATTGGAGAGATGCTGCTGCAGCTGCTGGTGGGGTCGGTGAGTAGTCAGGAGGTGGCAAAACCCCAAATAAATTTGGAATTTAGAAGTCAAAAGTTCTGCTTCTGGGCACTGCCTGAGCCTGGAGTTATCAGCCAGCAAAGCCCTCTCTGGTTATCCATGAAGGATCTGAGTGGTGTCTGATCCCATTTTTTATTCCCATCCCACTGCAGATTATCCATGATCGGGGCAGCTACAGTTTCCTGGTCTGTGGGATGATCTTTGGATGCTTGGCCTTTACCTTCTACGCCCTCCTGGTGTTTTTCCACAGGATGTACCCCAAGCCCTCCCCAGGTAAGAAACCCCAGCCCTGAGCCCTGCTTTGGGATGGCAGCGAGAGCAGCACGAGCCCCCGCTCCAGAGCATTCCAGCAAAAAATGCAAGGAAATGTTTATTTTACTGCTGCTTCCTCTCTCCTTTTCCTGCTTTGTCTTGCCCACAAAGCCTTGGCAGCCACAGCCCAGGGTTTGCTTTCTTTTCTGCTGCAGGAATGGGCTGTGAATCACAGACAGCACCAGCTTCCCTGGGCTGTTCCCTGGCTGAAATCCAGGGAATAAGTGGGGCTGCCATCCAAGGGCAGCTGTCAGGCTCTTAGAAAAAGGCTTCACTGATAAAGGATTTTGTAGTTATCACCTCAGTCTGGAGCTGCTGTTTGTTTTTTAAGCACCTTTTACAAAAGGAGCAGAGTGGGCCAGGCAAAAACGTGGCCGGGGTGATTTGGGCTGTGCTGGGCACTGGTGGGGTCCCACCTCGAGGGCTGTGTCCAGCTCTGGACCCTCAGTTTGAGGGGCTGGAGAGTGTCCAGGGAAGGGAACGGAGCTGGGGAAGAGGCTGGAGAATCCTGAGGGAGCTGGGAAGGGGTTCAGCCTGGAGAAAAGGGGGATCAGGGGGAATTTCTGGCTCTGCACAACTCCCTGACAGGAGGGGGCAGCCGGGGGGGATTTGGGATCTTATCCCAGGGAATAAGGAGTGGAATGAGAAGAAACAGCCTCAAGCTGTTCCAGGGGAGGCTCAGGCTGGACATCAGCAGGAATTTCCTCAGGGAAAGGGTTGTTAAATGCTGGAACTGCCCTGGAAGGTGGAGCTGCCATCCCTGGAGGTGCCCGAGGAAGGCCTGGACGTGGCACCCAGAGCTCAGGGCTGGTGACGAGGTGGGGACGTGGTGGGTGATGGAACAGCAGCATTCCTGAGGGGAAAACCTCATTCCCATCCCCTTTAATCTCAATTAAACCGTCCATTCAGGTGAAATACTGAATTTCTCTTTTGCAGAGCTGGACGAGGCCTCCCCTGACAAAGCAGCAGCGCCCGAGGACACGGGGCAGTACCAGCGCTGAGGGAGGGCCCGAGCTCTGCACAAGCAATAAAACCCACCCCCAATTAAGCATTACTCCTAAGGGTGATTTCACATTTAATGAACCGAATCATGCAAGTTCTCTGCAATCAAAAGCACAGTAGATGGGGTAAGTCAGAATCGAGGAAATCGAGCCCAAAAACGTCGAGCTGAGCACGAGGTGCCGGTGGCACTTGTGCCAAAAAGGCTGCGAGTGCCAGCCTGAGCCTGGGACTAAAAGCAGGGACATTTGCACCGCAGTTCCTCCTGCAAATGAACTTTTTTTACCTGTTCAGGACAGAGGGTGGGAAGGAAAAGCTGCTCTCTGCTCCTCCTCCAAGACTGAATGTTCTCCTGGCTTTGGTCACTGCAACGAACAGATTTTATTTTCGGCCTGTGGTGCACAGGACCCCCTTGAATTTACAGCACAATCCTGGGTTTTAATTCATTTTTTGTGCAGCAGGGCCTCGAGTCAGCGTCGCCCTCCCTTGATCCTTCCAAAGGGGGGAAAGTTGCACGGGGGCAGAGCCCCTCCAGGTGCCCACAGTGGTAGCAGGGCCTGTCTCTCTTTGCACACTTGATTCCTGTATATTCCACACTCTAAACATGGACAGTGTCTTAGCATGCTCAGGCCTCTTGATTACTTCAAATAATTTGCCTTTTTGTTTTCTTTTTTTGGTTTGTTTGGTTTTTTTTTTTTCTGTTTGGTTTTTAAGTCAAGAATGAGCTGTGCTGGTTTGTTTTGCTTTAAGTCACTCCTCGAGCTGCTGCAGAGCTGCAGTGTTTTTTTTTTTTTTTTTTTTTTTTCTTTTTGGGTGGTTTTATTTCCAGCTTCCAAGCGAAGCTCCAAGAGAAGGGATTTTTGGGAGCCAGGCTCCAGCTGCTTCACCTGTGCAATATCCTCATCCAGGTGCCTTGTGTAAGGTACTCCCACACAGCCCACGCATGGCCTGTCCCAGCCACCAGGAAAGGACTGGATTTTTGAGGAATGTAAAGGCTCCTTCCAGCTCCTCCTTCCAGGAGTGGCTGGAGATGTAACTCCTCGCTTGACCTGCTGTATGTGATGTACATATGTACGTGTGTATATAAAGCAGTGTTTAATTAAAGGTGATTGATTGCTAATCGCTCACTGACTGGACTCGGGTAACTCCAACACCTCCCGTTCTCGGGTTTTAAAGAGATTTTTTTTTAATTAAATTGGTTTTGGCATTTGCAGAGTGGTGGAAGGGACCCTAAAGCTCATCCAGTGCCACCCCTGCCATGGGCAGGGACACTTCCCACTGTCCCAGCTTTCTCCAACCTGGGCTTGGACAGTTCCAGGGATGGAGCAGCCACAGCTTCTCTGGGAAATTCCCATTTTTCCAAGCAGCAGCTCTTCCCTGCCATAAAATATCTCCACAAACTCCTGCAGAAAAGAGCCTGGGGTTGCTGAATTGCCTTTTTCTCCCTCAAGGTGAGTTTGGATCAGGCCAGTGCAGCTGAATTCTGGGTTTCTCATCCCTGGACTTCAAGAAATCCCACTGTTGGAATCTATTCTGTGATCCTAAAAGGAAACTAAACCTAATTCCAGGCCAGGCTGGTCAGGGAGATGTCCCGGCCCATGGAATGAGAAGATTTTTAAGATCCCTTCGGGGATTTGATTCCAGCCCTAGCAGCAATTCCAGTTCTGTTCCAATCCCAGAGCAGATCCCAGCCAGGCCAGCCCAGGCTGTAATTCTGCTCCAGCTCCACAGGATGCCACTGTTCCTTCTCCTGGACCTGCCCGGAATAAATCACCTGGAATAAAATAACCAAGCACTGCAAACCCCATTTACAGCAAAAATAAAAAAAACCCCCTCAATCTGTCCTTCCTCGAGCCCCTCCCACCGTGACAGCAGCTCTGGGCCCTGCTCGAAGGAAATGAGCACCAACAATTCCAGGAGAGAGCTGGGAAGGAATCGCCTCAGTTTGTGTCACACCAGGCCTGGCAGCTTTTAAATCATCTCGTTCTGGCCTGGCAGATGTGAGAAGATGCAGCTCAATCTCTTCTGAATTAAAATCCACAACACTTCTTGGGTTTGATAATTCCCAATCTCCATTGTGGCTACTTAGAGAAAAAAAAAATCCTATTTTAAGGAAAATTTCACCAGAATAGCACCTGATTTAGCGAAAAACTGTAACTGTAAAATACAATTTACCTCAAGGTCTGCTGAACTCCCTCCTTATCACAGCCCCTGCAGCTGTAACTTTCTATTTCCTCTACTGAAAGAAAAACAAAAACCAAACCAGTCAAAAGAGCAGAAACTTTGTTAAAAATATTTATTTAAAAAAATACAATTGTTTTGCATGTCTGGTTGCACATAACTATTAACATATGATTGACTTGAATAATTTGCTACAATGCTTTTTTAAAGCCAGCTTGCATTATACAAAGCAAAATCCCTCTGTCAGTTCTTACATAAAATAGTTTTCTTTAACTATTCCCACCCCATTTATTTTTTTAAAAAAAGATTGCAATACATTGATTTTTATTTTTATTTTGGTTTTTTTGTTTTGTTTTTTTTTTTTGCACAAAAATCGAAGCAATAGAAAAAAGTCACCTGATTTCTCAGGAAAGACCTTCACGATGTTTGAAGAACAATTCCCAAAGAGCCACTGCCGAGGCAGCGTTTGTCACTTTGAAGTGTCAGGACAGTGCAAAGGAAGTTTTGCATCTTAAAAACTTTTGCCTCCCACTTGAAATCAAACCTGAAATGTGCTCAAACAGCTCCATCCCTGCCCTAATCCAGTTGGTCAGACTTTGAATTTTCAGGATGATTTTACACGCTGAAGGTCTTCCTAAATGTTATCTCGGAAGGTTAAATAAAAGCAAAATTTAGTAACACTGAACAATTACTGAAAACTTTGGCTATTTATGTACTTGCATTACATACCAGCATTTTTTTTTTTGTTTTTTAAACACAATGGCATTAAGATACTCTTAATAAGGTATTTAAAAATAAAAAGTTAGACTGAGAAGCAATTCTGTCCCAGGCAGGGTCACCCAGCTGGAACAAGGGGTGACTTTTACAGTTGTCTTGTCCAGAAAAGTCTCCAGTGTAGGAAGTTTCAGACACTCACTACGACATAACTTTGCCTCTTGAATTTGTACTATATATATATATATTTATAGAGAAAAGAAAAATGCAACTCTGTTCTGGAAAGAGCCACTGGAAATGTTCCCCCCCCTCTCTGCTGCTTTCAGGGGAGTTTCCACCACTGATTGTTCTGAAAACCCCAGGAAGGTAAGACTGGCTCCAGCCCAGAGTTCCAGAGGGAGGGATCTGCTCCCAGCTCCCAAAAAACTGCCAAGAGCCCAGCTCAGCCTGAAAAATTCCAGCGAGGGATCCACGGCGAAGTCGCCTTCCCAAAACAGATGTGCACTTCAGGAACGAACAGGACAACACTGGCACACGGCACCACGGCTGCATGGGGGTGCTGGAGTTGCTAAAAACTGATTTAAATCCCTCCAAGACACAAAAAACTGCCCAGCCCAGGGAATTTGGAGCAGCTGCTGCTGGGTCTGTGCTGATTCCCAGGATTCTGGCCTCCCAGGATTCACTCCCAGATTAATTCCAGCTGCCCTGATCTCCTTTAGGGGACACAACTGCTGTGTTGCCCTAAAATTTCCCCTTTTTTTTTTTTTTACCCAGCTTGATTATTCCAAATCAACTTCTCAGCTCTAAAAACAGAGGGGAATAAGCATAAAATGTGCTACTGTACCCATCACAAAGCACTGTGACGTACATAAGGCCATCTGGTAACACTGCAACAGGCTACAAAACAAGTTGGAAAAGGGAATTTTAGGGTCTTTTTCAAAACTACAAGGAATAAATCCCAACCCTGCTCACAGAGAACGAAACATTTCCAAAGTGTATTTTCTATAGAAAAAAAACCTCTGTGCAACTGAACAACAGCAGAACAAAATAAAACCAGAAAAAATAAAAAAAAGTCAACACGATTCTAGGAATTCTAGGAAGCAGTTTCAAAGCTTGGAGGGTTTAGGACATGCTAGGGAAAAATAAAAAACCAACCCCAAAACACATCCCAAGGAGCTCAGAGCAAAGCCAGGGACTGGAATACGGGAACCCCCCACCCCAGCACACAGCACACCCCAGGAACCATGCACAGGCCACCCTCAGAGCCTTCCCGTGTTCCAAAAACCATGGAAAAATAACCCAGAAGGAAAATAAAAATAGAAATAAACAACAACAGCTTCCAGTTATCGGTACAGCACTGCTGCAGAGACTGCATGGGCTCTGGAATCACCTCCAGCCTCTCCTCTCTCACTGTCTCCACTCACATCCCTGTTTTCCAAAGGGTCTCGGGATTCTCCTGTTCCACCCCTGCTGTGAGATGAAAACCTCCTGCAGCACAACCTCAGCAGAGAAGTCTTTTAAATCAAGCCCAACCTTCTGTTCCATGCACACAAAACTACTCAAAAACACATTTAAGACACTTTTTTTTCAGGAGATGCGGCATCCAACAACGTCAAAAAATAACCTTTGGCAACTCACGCTGGGGCAGGATTGATTTGAGTGCTAAAAGGGAAGAAAAAGCCCCAAAAAAACCTCACCAGGGAGTGCAAAACATCTCAAAGTGGCGACTGCACAGTGCAGAATCTGCTCTGAGGGAGGATGGGGATATTTATATGGATTTTTGGGAACACATCCTGCCAGGCATGACCCACGTGTGCTCCAGGCAGAGCTGTTCCAGCCACGCTGAAACACTGAGGAATCTAAAAAAAAACCCCATTTTCAGCTCTCAGAGTGTGCTTCTCATCAGGGCCTGGAACAGCTCCACAGGCAAAATCTGCTGCTTTCTTTGGGAGGGGGAAACAAAATTCAATTCTAGCCGGTTTTAGGGTGGTTTTGTTCCAAAATAATCTATAGGAAGCAGACATTTTGCTATTCCAACAGGGAAATATTGAAACATCCAAGGAGAAACAGGGGCCCTCTGCCCACCTGTGGTTCTGGTCAGCCAGAAAAACAATCTGCAGGGAACACGCTCTCCTGCTGCCCGCTTGCTCCTGGCATAACTAAAGGCAGGAATAACATCCCTCACTTCGGGATCCACTGACACCAAACCCCAAATTTCACCTTTCTGTTGGAGACGGCTCCGAGTCCGTCGGGAATTCCCAGGGGAGCTGCAGGACCGGGCAGCGCTGCCCTCACCGTGGCTTTGTGGCTCCTCTGTTGTGTCCTCCTGACTCAAATCAGGCTCTGGAGGAAGATTTGGTTCCACTTCCAAGGATTTGTCTCTGTCCGGAGCCACCTCTCCCCTCCCCGGTCAGCACCGCTCGCTCCCGGTGGAATTCCCTGCCCAAAAGCGCTGATCCAAGGCAAAGGGACATCCTGGAGAGCCGCAGGAAACTGTCCCTGGGTTTTATTTATCCTCCCATCCTCCTCTCACAGCTCTGATCCCACTCCCCTGCACGGCCCAAGGCTGCCCCACTCACAGATCTGCTCACACTCATCAGCCACTGCTAATTGTTCCTTAATTAACTCCAAACCAAACCAACACCTCACCAAACATCCCGGAGAGGTCCCGAGTGAATCCTCCTGGATTTTGGGCTCCTCTCCTCAGGGGCTGCTTGCAACACCCCACTCTGTGATTTTTAAGACAAAATAACCCCATCCCCACCACCTCAGAGGCCAAAAAGTCTCTTTTCCTCCCCCCCCATTTCTGTTCTTCCAGATTCTGGTCCTCACACAGAACTGAGGAAGGAAACAGACCAAAACTGCCACCCCAAAACTCACACATCGAGTTTTTAAATACCTGTGGATTTTAACAACATTCCCCGCCCCACTGCTGGGGTTGATTTCCAGAGCTGACAATACCAAGAGAGCCTCTTAGTACAACACTGAGATGTTTGTAAACAAATCTGCCTTAAAAATGGAGATTAAATTGCAGAGAACATCCAAAAACTGCTAAAAAACAGGAGCGAAAAAAAGGAAACGAAAAGATAAATGAATAAACCACGGGAGGGAGACAAGGGAGGGACAGAGCTGCAGGTTCTGATCTCAGCTCGAGGAAAAGCTCCAGGAGGGGATCAGGGCCCTCCACTCCCATCCCAGCTGGAATCCCCAGGGAATCCCACAGGGATGCAACTCCCTGGGCTGGGGGAAGCTGGAGAAGGGAGATCTGCACCTCAGCAGCTTCACTGCCCTTAGAACGAACGTTATAAACCCAAAACGATCCCTTTGTGAGACAGCTGAGGCTTGAAAATGCATCAGAGGGAGCAATTATCCCAACCAAAGCCCTTCTGTTCGCACACACCACTCTGCTATCCCAAAGATTGCAGGGATACTGAAGCCTTGGGATGCTCCAAGTGAAAACAAGGAATTGTCC
The DNA here is from genome assembly GCA_013397115.1 of Edolisoma coerulescens. Classification (NCBI taxonomy): domain Eukaryota; kingdom Metazoa; phylum Chordata; class Aves; order Passeriformes; family Campephagidae; genus Edolisoma; species Edolisoma coerulescens. The sequence continues at coordinate 1,089,443 of VWZW01000741.1, read as the reverse complement.
AACTCCAGGAATTTTATCCCTTCCTGACCTATTACAAAACAAAGCTTGAATGTGCCAAAATCAGGGCCCGGGAGTTGCATCCCCCGCTGAGGACAGGTCTGGAACAAGGCTCTAAACCTAAAGCTGCTGCTAAAAAACCCCCGAATCTCCTCCATCACCCTCTTCCCACCAGGATCACCCTCCCAGGAAAGACAGAGCACAAACACTTCCATAGCCACAGGCCACTTTTCTGCTTCCCTGGGCTGCTCCTGCCAGGAATCCTGAACGTCCAGGGTCCCAAACAGAGCCAGGCACGGCCCAGGCAGCAGCAGCTCCCCATGGAAAAAAAGAGATTCCCAGAAGCAAGACACGAGTTCAGCTTCCATGCTCCCTAAATCCTACAGCAGCTGTGTCTTGGGTTCCATGGAAGATGTGACCAAAAGCGTGGATTCTATTCCCATCTCCATAACATGTTGAGATAAGGTGACTTCAGCCCTGATAACACCTGATAACACCCAGTGGGGAGCCATCTCCGCTGATGGGCCATCAGATCTCCTGGAATGACTCACGAAATTCCATCACCCCATTGTGAGCTGCCCCACCCAGAGGAGAGCTGAACATTCCTACCTGGATATAAACCGAGGCTTGGAACACCGGGGCACTACTTCCACTGGATTCCCAGAGGAGAAGAGCTCGAGAAGCACCCCTGGAGCTCCAGGGACTGACCAGACTTTCCTACGGGATCACCACTTCAACAAGGCCACGTCCACCACTCCAACGGGACAGCAGCCGCGTTTAACGGGACACTCCCCAGGGTGGCAGGCTGGATTCTGCCTGCGTCACTTCAAGCTGCTGTTTCTGTGTTATTGCCGTGATTTTCCTGTTAAATTGTAGCTCTGACTTGGAACCTCTCCCAATAAATTCACGTGGGGTTAATTCCTCCGCTGCTTTGTTTTCAGACTAGCACGAATTTTGGTGCCCAGTGTGGGACTGAGAGTTCCATGCTCTGCTGACCGAGCTCTACTGCCAGGATGTGGAGCGGGGATGACGACGTGAGCTGGAGCAGCATCGCTGCTGCCTCGGGGAAGGAGGAGGAGGAGGATGAAGAAGACATGCCCATGGTGGCAGAGTTCATTGATGGACACCCCGATGAAGCGAAGCTCACGGAGGAATTCCAAACAAACTCCAAATGGAAACTTTCAGGAGACCAGAACAAGGACTCACAGAGTTTGGATATTTTGGGACCTGCCAAGTCTTCCCCGAGACGGCAGCATCACGACACCCCTGACCCATCCCCTCCTAGGACACAACATCCTGGCACCCCAGATCTGGCACCTCCCAGGCAGCAGCAGCGTCACGACACCCCTGACCCGTCCCCTCCCAGATGGCACCACGACACCCCTGACCTGTCACCTCCCCAGCAGCAGCATCAGGATTTGTCACCTCGGAGAGAGAAGCCGGGGTCCCCGAGTGGGAAGAAGAGCCGAGGGAAAGGACGGACTCTGCCAGCTGGGAAGGCCCAGCACAGGTCACGGAGCTCCCCGGAGCACTCCCCACATCACCAGGAAGCCCAGAGATCTCCCAAGAAGGCTCCCATGATGTCTTCCAGGCCCAAAGCTGGGCTGCTGTCGGCCGATGTGCTGCGGGAGGAGAAGCAGGAGCTCCGGAAGCACGAGAGGAGCACCAGGCAGCTGGGAGAGGAATCCCGGAACGCTCCGACCGTGTTCCGAGACAAGTTGGGCCGCAAGAGGAACCTGGCCCAGGAGCAGCTGGGGCAGAGGCTGAAGGCTGAGGCAGAGTCCCAGAGACAAGAGCGATATGCCAGGTGGGGAAAAGGGCTGGTACAGCAGCAGCAGAAGNAGAAGAGCCGAGGGAAAGGACGGACTCTGCCAGCTGGGAAGGCCCAGCACAGGTCACGGAGCTCCCCGGAGCACTCCCCACGTCGCCAGGAAGCCCAGAGATCTCCCAAGAAGGCTCCCATGATGTCTTCCAGGCCCAAAGCTGGGCTGCTGTCGGCCGATGTGCTGCGGGAGGAGAAGCAGGAGCTCCGGAAGCACGAGAGGAGCACCAGGCAGCTGGGAGAGGAATCCCGGAACGCTCCGACCGTGTTCCAAGACAAGTCGGGCCGCAAGAGGAACCTGGCCCAGGAGCAGCTGGGGCAGAGGCTGAAGGCTGAGGCAGAGTCCCAGAGACAAGAGCGATATGCCAGGTGGGGAAAAGGGCTGGCACAGCAGCAGCAGAAGGTGGAGGATGCAATCAAGGAGATGCAGAAGCCCTTGGCCCAGTACATCGATGACCAGGACCTGGATCAAATGCTGAGGGAGCAGGAGAGGGAAGGAGACCCCATGGCTGCTCTCATCAAAAAAAGGAAGGCCAAGGAGAAGAAGGAAAAAGAAAAAGCCAGGTCCGGGGGACCCCTCAACAGGTTTAACATCCGGCCCGGGCATCGCTGGGACGGCGTGGACAGGTCCAAGGGGTTTGAGCAGCACCAAAGGCGCTGCAGGAGCTCAGCTACGAGTGGAGCACCCAGGACACGTAGGAGAGAGCTCCTGGAATGACCCACGGACACCACCCTGAGGAACAGCCCCTCTCCCTGAACAAGCCCTGTCCTCGGCATTCAGCATCCCACTGGACCTCCTTCCGAGAGGCAGGGCTGGATTTCCCTGTCCCCGGTTTCTTGTTTGTCTCCCAACAAACTCTTTTGTTCTGTGCCAAATGCTTTGACCTTCCATGGAACCCAAGACAGCCAGGACTGAACTGATGCAAAAACTGCCAAGCACTCCACAAAACCAAGGCTACTCCAGCAACAAGGACCTAAGAAAAAAGTTTCTGTAATGCTGCATTATTTGTTTTTAAATCACCACGGTACAGAACTAAAACAGCATCTACTCTAAGCCCACCTGCCCTACACTAAATTAAAAGTAAGTTGTGAGGAGCTGCACAAACTGCTCCTGAAGTGACCTAAAGAACCAGCAGTTCACAGAACCGAGCCCCCAGGGAGGCTCTGCCAGGAATGTGATCCGAGGAAAAGCTGGCAGGTACCTGTCAGTGGATGTGGCTGATGAGGCAGCACATGTACAAGGAATATTCCCTCAAGTGACCTGAAAATTGCAGTGGAGAAAAGGCTCCTCTCCCACCTCCTCTCCCTTTTCCATGAGCTTTCCCAGCTGCCTCCTGAGGTTATCATCCAATCTGGACTCAGATTTTTTCCTTAGGAAGCCAAAGCAATCCCGTTCCCGCTCCGCCTGCTGGATTTTACCTGATGGAAACCATCTCATCCAGGCTGCACTTCCACAGGAACTCTGCATTCCCAAAGGAAAACCTGGATCTCAGCCAGCTGTGGCAGAGCAATCTTGGGAAGCTTCTTGCAGAGGAGCAGGAGCCCAGAAATGGCATTTTTTGGGTCTGACCCTCTGCCCAAAGCGATAAAAGTTCACAAAGAATTAAGTGCACAAATTTTCACTTTTCAACAGCTAAACTTGGCTTTTCTCCACAGGGGGGAAAAAGGGGGAAGGGAAGCAATTAAATTGCAAGTTTTTAGTGCTCATTCATGAATTTTCAATTCGAATCCCAGCCTGCAAACGTGGCTCTCTCCAAAGTCCACGTCGTTGGTAGGCGTAAAATCGGCCAACCTAAACCAACCAAAGTGCTGCTATTTCTACATAGCCATAGAAATTTCCCAGAGCAGGCTCCAAACATGCAAACCAAAAAA
>VWZW01000741.1:1070938-1085678 GCA_013397115.1 Edolisoma coerulescens | reverse complement strand
TCTGCATTTCAAAAAAAAAAAAAAAAATTAAAAAAAAAAAAAAAAGGTCAATATTGCACATTTTAAGAGCTGCTGGCGCAGGAATTTCCTCCTGCATCTGGTGATGTCTAAATGTGAAGCATTTTTTGCCTCTGCCAGGACCCAACAGGGAGACAGGTCACTCCATGAGCTCACTCCCTGCTTCTCCACCTGAAAAAGGAATATTTTTTTCTCCCACTTCCCCCCTGGGCAGGTGAACAATGCCCAAAAAAGCGACTCTGTCCCACCCACCTGTCCCAGGTGTCACGTCAGGAACACACAAAAGTAGTTTTTTCTGTATCTCAATGTCAGGATATTGAAAGGTAACATCACTGCAGGGAAAGAAAAGTCTTGGGTGTTGTGGCTTTAAAGGGAATTCCAAGCCTGCAAAAGTGGCAAAAGGAAAAAAACTCTGGAAAAGCTCGAGTTCACCACTTATCCATGGAACAGGTGCAGTATTTACAGCAAACACTGTCAGCTCCTCGTGCTGGAGAGGGAAAAATCTTCCTCTGCTCATGGCAGCTCGGAGGATGCTGAAGGAAAGAGATGTCCCCATCTGTTTTCTGGGAATATTTTATGGAGAAGATCCTCTGACACCCCCAACTCAAACCCAGAAGTTGCTGCCTGACATCAGATGCCCAAATCAGAGGGATACACAGCCCCAACACACCCAGACTGAGGGGCTGAGAGAGGAGAATCTCTCATTTCTTTCACCCCTCAGTTCTCTTAAAAGGGCTCCTGAGGTGTAAAAATCCACCTGCAAATTCCACCTCATCTCCAATGGCTCTGGAAAGCAATCCTGCACTGTGAATCCAGGACACCAACGAGGTGGGAGCAGATTCACCATGAGGATGATGCCCCGTGGAACCCCTCAGCCTGATTTGGGGTCAGTGCTCCCTCCAAAAAAACAAAAGCAACAGCTCCACTGCAAAACTTGGGATGAGAGCTGGCAAAAGGGGAGCTTCTCCACGAGGGGAAAAGCAGGAGCAACATTAACTCCGGGGTGTTGCTGTTCTCACCCTGCTGGGGTCTGGAATTCCAGGTCAGGCAGCAACCTCCCCCCAAAACCACAGGGAAAATCCCCCCAGAACCACAGGGAAAATCCCTCCATCCTGCTCATCCAGCAGGGAGGTCCCAGGCTCTGGAACAGGTCTCTGGCACAAGAAATGTTTGGACTCCAGCATTCAAACTCCGTGAGAAGCAAAAGGACCTCATCCCACCGTTCAAGGGAAGGGAAGGAGGGCAGGGAAGCATCCAAAATCCAGCCCCACCTCTTCTCCCAGGGGCTGTTGGGCCACGCTGCCGCTCCACAAAATTGTCCTGGACACAAGCTTGGAATAAATCCTTGAAAAAAATTTTCTCCCTGCAAAAAAAAAAAAGACAACGCCAGCAGAAAAGCCCCGGCTGCTTTTGTTGCTGCACAAGTTCTGGTGCCCCCGGGGCGGAGCTGAGAGCACACACCCCTTTCCCAAGCATTTCCTGGAATGCCAGCTTCCATCAGGATTCAGGGTTCTCCTTGCCGAGCACAGGAAGCAGAAGAACAGAGGGGTTTGTTTTGTTTTTTTCCAAAAGTCACAGAGAAAATCCTCCTCTGGTGCTGTTTGCTGCAGTCAGTGCAGACTCAGCTGCTGCAACACCACCCAAAATTCCTTTTGGACACGGGGAAAATCTTCCAAACCGAGGAGGAGAAGAGACTGGAGCTGCAGCTCCTATTAAGGCGTTTGCATATACATTCCCAACCTGGGTTCTTCCAAAAAAAGGGGGGAATTTTTGCAAAAAAAAGGCATTTTTTTTTGATTCGGGAACGGCAACAACTACGATCGTTGAGAATCTCTGTGGAATTACAAACTGCTCGTTTTAAAAAAAGGTGGTTCAGTAGAAGTGTCCCATCTTTGCCTTGCTGTGTCCTTTTCCAGGAATTCCATGTGCTATGTCTTCTGGAGATCGGGGGAAAAGGGGCCGGGGGTGGAGGGTCCATCCAGTCCAGACAGGGTAAATGGGCCGTGACTGTTCAGCACTGATGGAAACTAAGAGACAGAACAAGAATCATCAGGCAAAAAACCTCTTTAATTCACTGTTCCTCCCACATCTGTGCACAAAGGAGGGGGAAAAATCCTCCAAACCCAACAACAAAACAAAGCAAAAACCACCCCAGACTTCAAAGAATCCTCTTGGCTTCCCACTTTGAATTTATTTTCTTAATGCCAAGCAGTGTCACAGTGACCCCTGAGCTGAGCACTGCCCCATATCCTCATTAATAAATGATTTAATCCGGGTTGTGGGGAAAACGGGGTCTAAATTGTCCCTCAGTTAATTATCAGCTCTTTCCAGGGTAAAATACCCAGTGTCATTTCAGCTCCTCTTGTTTATTCCCCATCCTCGTGGTGCAGATGAGGAACTTCCTTCATCTCCATGGAGATGACAGATCCCAACCCAGAAGATTTAATTAAATTCTTTCATTTCGATGAAATTAAATAAAAATTAATTCAATTGGTTAAATTCTACCCTTTGCCTCAGCAAACCCAGGCAAAGATGTGGTAATTCCAATGCCAGAGTGGAAGGTGAGGGAAAAACATGAGAATTACAACTAAAGGAGGGTTGTTTTTTTTTTTTAATATAGGAGATTTTTGTCCTATATAGTAAAAAAAACCTGGCCTTGGGCACTTCCAGGGACCCAGGGGCAGCCACAGCTTCTCTGGGCACCCTGTGCCAGGGCCTCCCTGCCCTCCCAGGGGTGAATTTTATGGAATTCTTCCATAAAAATAATCAAAAACTGTGCCACACATCATCACAGAGATCAAACACACACTCTTCCTCCTCGCTAGTTGTGAGATTAATTAATATTTTTCAGCAGGAACGATCAGAACAACCAATAGAGTGGCAAAATTCAAAACTCAGGGAAAACCCAACCAAAAAAGTTACAGGGAGGAAATTTTTACAGGAAGAACAGAGCTAAAAAAGAAAAAATAATCTCTCTACCAGCAGTCTGTGCTGCAGTTAATTTAAAATATTCCTGAAACACCAACATTTACAGTATCCTGAAATAAAACCGGGCAAACACTAAAATTAACGCTCTCAAAAGCTGACATGGGGGTAGAAAACAACAATCCTATTTTATTTCCACAACAGATTTTTTGGGATAACCTGATCCCTGCAGGTCTGCCGGGGAAGGGACTGGAAAATGCCTGCAGAAATAACCCTGGGACTCACCTGGAAGAGGGTGTTAGCACCTTGCAACCTGGCAGGGCTGAGAGGAGCCACCGGGCTCAGGGTGCTCCAGAAGTGGATGCTGGAGAGCAGAGGGCTGGGAGTCAGCAGGATGGGAGTCTGAAAATACAGGAGAAAGCAGCTGTGAGAGCCTTTCCCATGGAATTCCTGCTTTTCCCATGGAATTCCAGCCTGTCCCGTGCAATTCCAGCCCCAACACCCTCAGCTGCCACGGATTTCAGGAACTCCCATCCCCTCCTTCCTCCTGCTGCTCCTCCTCCTCCCTGCCAGCCCCACCCGGCTCTCCCTCCCTCCCCTCGCTGAGCAATCCAAGCCCTCTTTTCCCAAATCCTGCTGGAAGCCGCAGCAGGGCAGCTCCTCCTCCAACCCAGCACCTGGAAAAGTGGGATTGTGGATTTAGAAAGGAAAACCAGCGGGCACACGCCCGCTCCTGGTGCCACTGACAATGCCAGCAACAACAAAAGGAATTTCCATCCAGCTCCTGGATATTCCAGGTTCACCAGCCAAGCACTTCCCAGGGTGCCAAAAGAACAACTCCACTTGGATTTGGTTTTTTTTTTTCCCCCATCTTCAGCCATTTCAGTTTTCAACCAGCAGCTTCCCCACGGTTTCACTCTAATTCCGATTTATTGCAGGGGAGAGATTACCCAGATCCAGAATGATTTAACAGTCCTGCTGGATTCAGTTCTCTTCCAAGTTTTCCATGAGACATGAAAGCCTTCCTTTCCCACACAAAGATAACAACCAAATTAAGCAGCTGCTCTTATTGCTGCTCGCTCACAAGACTTTGGCTTTAACTAAATGCTACTAACTGAGTAAAAAAAGCTGAACAGACACCTCTGTTTTTCTCTATTTTTGAAGGATTTTCAGGCCCAGCTGAAGGATTGAGGGTTTCTGGGATAATTCAGTATCCCCCAGGCAATCTGCAAAGATCCTGCTGGGGCTGGTTTGGGTTCTGCCTCCACATGCCAGCCCTGTGTGCGTGGCTGGAACAGCACCTGGGCACACTTCGGGGTGAATTAACGCCAACTGTGAACCAAACTTGTGTTTGATTAAAAAAGAACAACCAGGGAGTGACACCCTGAGTTTCCAATCTCCGCACACAATCAAGTATTCATTTTCCACTTGCTCTTTTCAAGCATAACATCATCACTATTGTTAGTTTAAAAACAAACAAACAACAAAAAAAAAAGAAACCAGGAAGGGAATTTGGTCACCTGAGAGAAAAGTGCTGGAGTAAGAGAAGCAGTTGGGAGAGAAGGACTCAGGATGCCCAGAGGACTTGGATCGCTGCCGGTGATGACCAGAGTGGGAGCCAACTCCAGCCCTTTGGGTTTTTTAGATCTGGAGAGGTGATTGGCAAATTCCTTCTCCAGCCCGGCTGAATCCTGCTGCTCTTTGGGCTCCGGGGATTGGTGCTGGAGGCTCTGGGCCTGCTCCAGCTGCTGGGAAGCCACGGATTCGATGTCCGTGTCAATGTCCAGGTCGGGGTTGGAGCTCAGGGGCGGCGAGGGGGGCGTGGAGGGGACCTGGAGGCTGGGAGAGACCGAGGACATGGGCGGGGTCGGGGTGAAGCTGGTGCTCAAGTTTGGCAAAGGTGCTGGAGGAGCTTCGGGGACGGTCAGCTTGGGCAGGACGAGCGTCTCCAGGGTCTGCAGAGTCTCCTCTGAGCCCAGGGGAAGCGAGGAGGACACGGGGGGGGGGGCAGAAGCCGTGGAGGTGACAGCCACCACCGAGGTGGTGGAGACCAGGGGGGCAGAGGGAGGCTTTTTGGAGGGCATGGTGACAAACTTGATGACAGAGGGGGTGGGGTCCTGAGGTTTCTTCTCCGCCAGCTTCTCGGCCGGGTTCTCGATCTTGATGGACCTGAAGAGCTTCACGCTGGAGGAGTTGAGGGAGTTGAGGGTGAAGGAGGAGTACAGGCCTGAGTGGATGTAGTCGTTGCGGCTGGAGGACTTAGCACAGGACTGGGATTTCTCCTTCCCGCAGTTCTCCACGTCCTTGGGAGCGCTGGGCACCTCCCCAAAGCCGGGCATTTCGGGGTCTCCCTCGATCCGGCCCACGACGAGCGGATCCATGTTCAGGATCTCCGGGTACGACACGAACTTGTACACAAACTTCTTCCCATTCACCTTCTTAATGATATTCTGTGAAGGGGGAAGGAGACAAAGTATATTTAGACCTTCTTCAGATTAATTTTCTTCCTACAAACACTGCCTAAAATAGGCAGAGGAATTAAAGGCTGTAATCTTTCAGCAAAAAAAAAAAAAAGTTTCTTTTTTTTTTTCCTGTTTTTAAAAACACCCTGCATGTTCCAGTTCTGCTCCCGGAGCTGGCAGACAAAACACTGCAACAGGTGAGCTCAACCTGACATTAAGCATACTAAAAACAGCCTAAAAACTGCCAAGAAATCCTGTTTAACATCTTAAATTAAATAAAAAATATCCATTATTCCCATCAAGGAGCACTGAGCTGGGTACACTACGGGTAATTTAATAGCAGAATTTGCTAAAGGGTTTCTCCAGGATTGCAGAATTGAGAGCTCGTACTTCAAATCAAACCACCTTTATTCTTAATAAGATGATAATAAAGGAAAATAAGCAGCTGAACCAGTCAGCAGAACGCAGGCTAATCAGCTATTTCAATACCACAGAACAGCATCTGTCAAACTTGTTTTGCTCCTCAGTGAAAATGCCACACACACTTTGGACTTGAGATTATCCTTTATTTATCATTCCACGATTGTTGCTGAGATCTCTCAGTACGCCGAGGCAGATTTGTGCCACCCAGTAATGAACACCAGCAACTTCCCACCTGCTCCAGGCTGAGGCTCCCCAGGAACTGGGGGTTATTTTTATCTGCTCCACTCACACAAGAGCAGCCGTGGGATAAAGGGGAAACAAAGGTGAGACTCGAAGATGTTGGATAAACAAAAGCCTCTTACTCTCTGCTGGGCTGGAAACAGTGGCCAAACTAAAGGCGAAATTCTGAATGCGCAGAGAAAATAAAGAAAAATAAAGAAAATAAAGATGCTTTGGGCTGAAAAATGAAAGAAAGAAAGCTGCAAAAAGATCTGAAAGTGATGCAACAGTCACACTCCCCATCATCATCCTCTCCCAGTGTTGCTTTAACTCAAGTGCTGAGGATTTTAACCCTTGCAAGGGTGTGTATTTTTGGAAAGGGGATGAGGATCCAGAGGCAGATTTGTATCAGCAAAGACACCGGGACAACACTCGGCACAAAGCCACCAGAACCTCACACCACAACCAGCGAGGAGGAAGCAGCGCCCCGATAAACGAAATTAAAAACCAAAACAACACCTTTAAACAAAGCAGCCCAACTTCCTTCAACCTGGCAGGGACACCGCAGTGACACCCCTCCCCTGGAGGAGGGGAAGCAGCAGCAAACAAAGCTGCTTAGGCTGCTAAGAGGGATGAGGATTGGAGCAGGATTTCCACCCTACCTTCACGTAGTAGTAGCGCAGCGCCCGGCTGAGTTTATCATAGTTCATGCTGGGCTTGTTCTTGCGGATCCCCCAGAGCCTGGCCACCTCCTCTGCCTGCAGCAGCTTGAACTCGCCGTCGTTGGAGGTCCAGCAGATGATGTTCTTGTTCTGGGGCTCTTGGAGCAGCTGGAGGAGGAACTGCCACAGGGTGATGGCACTGTCCATAGCAGAGAGCTGCAATTCACAAAGGCAGGTTAAGCCCGCAGCATTTCCCTCCTCTCCCTACAAGGGGGGGAAAACGGAGCGGGGATTGTTATTTCCAAAGCCAGCAAGAGTAAAAAATTATTAGTCACCAGTCGTGAAAGATGTTCCCTGCAGAACTGAGGGGCTGAGTGCCAACTCCGGCGTCTCCTCCCACATGTCAGTACTTTTCACATGGGTTATATTTAGCCTCATTTAACTAAATCAGGTCACTTTGGGTAAGTTGCAGTGAGTCACTACCCCCAAAAAAATGTTTCTAAGTTGTTCCATGTTCACCCACTCTGGCTTGTGCTGCTTTGTGAGAAACAGCTTCAGGTACACCCAGGTAGGAATCAAACCACCCCCTCACCCCCTCCTTTTACCTGCTCCCACCCCTGAGAGAGCTCAGCACAACGAGGAACTGCAAAGCTCCAAGGAGAAGATGCCAGAGCAAAACCAACTCCATTTTCCTTCAGTCTCCATTCCTGCCTCTTTGCCAGCAGCCCTCTCAATCACCCCTAATCTCTCCTTCAAATCTTTCTTTTCCAGGTATCACCCGTTTTTTTTTCTTAGGAGAGTAAACATGAAACTAAATTAAAATTATTTCACACCCTGCCTTTGCTTGGCTCTTAATTCCTGCCATGTCTTACCCACGTCAGTGATTTAGCCTGGGACTTTCTAGGACTGGTATTTGCCAGTTGATTCCTGCACCGAAGTTGTTGATGCATAAATTCACCAAGGACAGACCAGGCACAGAGATCATGTTTTACCTTGACCATATCTGACTACACCAAGCAGCATTTCCACAAATATTTTTAAGCAGAACACTTCATCATTCTGTACAAGATACACTGTGAATTAAACCAGACAAAATATTAATTCAGCATCTCCCATAGATTCTCTTAGTCCAGAACTGTTTAGTTAACGCAGCTTAAACTTCTTCCTGTGAAATAAAAACAGAGGAAAAATGCTCTGGAATAGTGAATTACACTAAAAATGTCTGGATATACATAATCACTGCATTTTTCTCCTTACATAAAGGGGGTCCAGCGGCTCCACCTGGGTGAATTTGATATTCAAACACTATTCCCAAGCTCCAAAACAAAGGCACCAAGCCCAGCCTCAGGGAGCAGGAGCCAGGCTGCTGTTGGTTGAAGTCCCTGTGCACACAGGGCTCAGTTTAAGATCCTGCCAGCTCATCTTTGCTCCCAAAGCCTTTTATTCCAATCTCATTAGTGCCCAGCACTTATCCAGCCCTATATAAGGAAGGGAACTGTGTCCACGGGAGAGGCTGAGCACTCAGGGAGCCCTGGGACAGGATTAGAGCTGACAGCTCGCACAGGGCTCTCGGGGGAACGAGGTGCCCCGGGGCAGGCACCTTTCTGGGCACAGCCCCTGGCACTTCAGCCCCCTTGCAGAATCCCTGCCTCATGGCACACAGGCTGATGGGACATCGATCCAGCCAGGTAAATTGCTGCAATTACATGGAACAATCTCAAAACGAAGGACACCCACACCCCCTGGTTAGGCTGGCCCGAGGTGCTTTCCCTGTTAATTACTGCACACGTACAACTCCCTGCTTGCCCAAATTAATTGCTCGGCACTCGAAGAAACTGGAGGCTGTGCTTCCAGACTCTTCCCACACTGCTCTGTGCTGTGCCAGCTGATCCATACAGGATTTAGGGACCGGGCAAGCACCTGAAATCTCCTCCAGGCCCGCCTGGCGTTGCCATTTGCCACCAACATCCCAGATCTGGAACGCCGTGCCCGAGCCTCGCTCTCCACGGGGATGATGCAGCCACACGTGGTGGCGTGGAGAGCACGAGGACTTGGTTCTGCCACCCTGCCGAGCTGTCAGGAGCGGTGAGATGTGCTAAGAGAGAGCAGGGAAATGAAGCTGAGTGATTATTCCCACGCTGCGTTTATCTCCAGCACTCTGGGAGCACTGCACCAAACGGCGCTGACTGATGCAACGTGGAAATCAGATTAGCAACAGGATCTCACAGTGGCAAAGGCGCTTTTTTTTCACCCCTCCTGCTAAAAATCCACGCAGCTTTCACCCCAGAATCGAACTGGTGTTGTTTCAGGAGGCTGCCTCCCTTTAGGAAGTCCCACCTTGCTGTTAATTCCAAACTGACCGAAGCCAAGCGTTGCTGCCCAGGTCACAGCTGGTCTGGAATCCAGCTGGAGACGCACAGAGCTGCCAGAGCAGCACAAAGTTCTGTAAAACAGCACACACGGAGTGGCCAAAATGATGGAAGAGACCAGAGATTAAAAAACAGAACAAACAGAAAAAAAACCCCCACCTTTCCCAGAGATGAGCTAAGTTGTTCTGAGGAGCCTTTACCAAAGTTAAAGAGTTCATGCTGCTCAAATCCTGCAGTTTTCCAGCTGGAAGGATCCTCCTGCCAGGTGCAGAGTTACAGACTGTACCAGAGTGCAATTTTGATCAAGTTCCTCCTGATGTTTCTGGCATTTGCAGCTTCAGGCGTGTCACGATTCTGTCCATCACTTGGAGGACACACGGCACAGCCCCAGCTTGAAAAAGTCTTGTCTAAGAAACATTAAAAGGGTGGAGAGGTGTCACTGATTCCCTGGCTGTCTCAGAACAGGAGCAGAGAGTACCCTGGAATTGTTCATGGAGGGGTTTTACTGCATAGAACAGAATGGATATTCCTCTTTATTAAATATTCACTGCGTTCATCTCCAGGGAATGATGGAGATCCCGCAGTGGAACCTCATGGAAACCTCAAAGAAATGGGGAATATGGAGTTTTTCTGGAGATTACAGCCAAAGGGGAGGCCAGAAAACAACCTCGGTCAAAGCAATGGGATCACAGGTGGATTTTGCCCCTTCAGAGTCCAAGAGCAAGTTGTTACTTGGGAAAATCCAATGTGTATTAGGAGACAATGTTGTGTTATGAACCAACACATCTCCTTAACTTTAGTACCAAAGTTGCTTCGATGCAGCATAAGAATACATCCCAAAAAATGCTGTTTCTTCAGGAAAAAGCAGAATATAAAAAACCATCACACAAGATGCAAAATTAAAACCAGCACAGGTGAGCTGAGCGCTGCTCTTTGCCTGAGAACCACCAAACGTGTGGGGAAAAGGTTTTTCCTTCTCCAGCAGCTGGGGCAGGAGGCAGCTGCTGCCTTTCCTGAGCCCTTCCTTTGGCACCACAGGGGTGAGAAGCAGCTCCAGAATCCCCTGTCCCACTCCCACCCTACATGACTGAGGGTCAAATGTTCTCTGATGATCTGTAAACAGCATTTCAACATTTTAAATTTCCTCAAAAGGCCCCAATCTCCTCCTCTCACAGCTCAAAACCCCTCCTAAGCCTGACTGCTTTTCCTCCACGATGCACACACCAATAATTACAAACACACCACTGCAAAACATCCTTTTGCTGAAGGTTCTTTTTCCTCCTAAGAGCCCGTGGAGAACGGAAAAGGCCTCACTGGAAAAGGGAATGAGGCAGAGAGGCAGCAGCCTTTCCCCTCCTGCACCATGTGAGCAGGAGGAAAAAATAGTTGCTAGAGGCAGAGGGCAGCTCTGCTTTGTAATGAGAGAGCTAAAATAGAGCACTATTATTGTCTTGAGATCTTCTCCGACGCCTACGGATGACCCTCGGAGTTCAGCAGGAGCTGGGTTTGGCTGCACAGCCCCAAACACGAGCACAGCAAACCTGAGCCTCCTCCTGCTGCTGCTGCTGCAGGCCTGGGCTTTGCAAAGCCTCGAGTTTATCCTGAAAAGCCAGGATTTGGGATTTGTCTCTTTTCCGGGGACTTCTCCTCCGTGGCACTCAGCTCGGTGCGATCCGTGGGATCACAGAGCCCGGAGGCTTTGGCTCTTCCTGGGAATGGGAGGGCGCGAGCAGGGCTGGCACAGAGGAGTTTAGGAAGTGGCACCATCTCCCCCGTGGGCAGCAGCTGCACTGCCTGTGGCACAAGAAACCCAAATGTTCACCCTCCGCGCTCCAAAAGCACTCCTCTCCACGCCCTGGGAAGGGAGTAAAGGCAGGATTAGGGGGGGTTAGGCCTGCCCTAAACCCCTCCTTCGAGGTCTTCTGGCAGATTTCCTGCGCTTTGACTCAACACCGAATAATCTCCAATAATCTTTCACCTCCATTTGTTGCAGCAGCCTCTGGTAAAGCATCTGCAGCCTGATGACTTCTGCAGATGGGCTGAATAAAAAAACCTCGGCAGGCCCCCACACACAGGAACAAAGGCCCAGAGGAAAGGAAGGATGTCAAAACCATCCCCAGCAGGGCTGAAGTGGCACGGGGACAGCTCTGCCACTGTGCCAGCGAGGGGACAGCCCCGAAAGGTGCCTTGGGAGGGAGCAGGGAGCAGAGGAAACCCAGAGAGGCACAGGAGCAGCTTCTAGCTGCAAAATAAAAACTGAAATAAAGGTCTGGGGGAGCTCACGGTGCAGGGTGAGCAAATCAAGGCCTCAACTCCAGGAAATCCCAAGAAATTCCAGGAAATTCCAGGAAACTCCATGAAATTCCAGGAAATTCCGGGAAATTCCAGGAGAGCGGAGCTTGCCCTGATTGCGGCACATGAGCGCCGGGCTGCTCAGCCTTCACTTCCCAAAGCCATTCCCAGGGATTTTTAGCACTTTGGGGAGGCCACGGCGTGTGAGCAGGAGGAATTTCGTGGACAATAACTCCTGCTCTGTTGTGCAATATTCCTGTGGACACAAGGCCTTGCTGGCTGTTCCAGGAAAACAAACAGCAGAGTCGGGTGAAGGAGACTTTTGGAGGTCACAGGTCCAAGTCCACGTCGCAAACCTCAAAAGTCTGGGCAGGGTTTTCCCCTCTCTTTCGGCCAATTAAATAAATGAATAAATAAATGGCTGCCCCGTCCCTTTTATTGCAGTGGCAGGTGTGACATGGCTGATGAAGTATCCAATTAAGTGGTTATCAAAATAAAACCAAGCAGCAATTTCATCAGCAATGCCCCATTCCTAATAAACCTTTCCCAAAAGCTTTTCCAGCTCCTGGGGCTGTGACTCACCTGAACGGGTACTTTTAGGATTTTATCAATTTTAATTAATTTTAGAAAGAGCCTACCGTCAAAAAACCCCAAAAATCCACAAACCTGCTGTCCAGAACTCCACACCCTGACGTGGTGGGAAGCACAGAAGGGAATTGAGTCCTTTTCCAGAGCACACAGACAGGTGAAATGCCAGGTAAAAGCCTCTTATACGTGGAAAATAAAGGAATTAAACAAGGAACTCAAACTAGAGACGCAGAATTCTACACCTCCCTTAAAAAATTCCAACCCCTGGCAGCTTTCCAAGTGGTAATCAAATCATGTCTCCTTTAATAACTACCTAAAATCAGGTAAAAATAAGGAAAACACGCCCCAAAGCGCAATAAATTCTTGTTTTCCCCTTGGCTCTGGCATTCCCTGCACCGTTGTTCCCAATCCGGGCAGGAAAATCAGCCTGTTGTGAAGGAGAAGCCGTGGTTATCAAGGCAGGAAGTCCCTTGGAAGGAAATGCTGAAGGATGTCCTCATGATAAGAGCTGCTCCAGAGTTTTCATTGCCTAATCCCACTCCCAGCCTCTCTTTTTTTCTTTTTAAACTCAAAACAAATGTTGCAATAAATTTGGTCTCCCTGGCTCAAAAATTAAGTCACTTGAGACGAAATTAAGGTGTTTTAGCAAGTATTTGGGGGGTTAGGAACCAACTGTTTCAGCTTTTTAAGTCCTGAGAAAGAAGTATTTCTTTTTTCTTTGTATTTTCCAGTTTTTCCTCAGTGTTTTCTGGCCTTCCCTGCCTTTCTGAATTAGCCAGGATCGGGAACAAACCCTGAAGGACAACAATGACATCAGGATTTCCATGGGACTCACGGCTGCGGACTCAGGTTGGCAGCAGATGAGCCAAACAGCTTTTTTTGGGGATATTTTAATCCTGATGCAGAGACAAAGGGGCCCCCTTTTGTTATCAAATATGATTCTGATTATCACACTTGACTTTTGAATGTTTAACCTGATGGAAAACAGCAAAAAAAGGGATTTCAAAGCCCACTCCACGGAATTCCTGCATCTGCTACAATCACTCTGCTGCTCCATCCCTACCTGGGGATGACTGACATCCCAACACCGACAGTTTTATGGACAGACCTAATTTCCCCGATTTTCCACACTCGGATGAGCATTATCCCTTTCCTACCCCTCTCTTTTTGTAGGATATGAGAGCACAGGGAAGGTTTAGGAACCACAGAGGGGACGGGAAACTTCAAAACCCCAACGCCTTTGATCGGTTTGTGACCCTGCTGGGGATTGTTCCTGAGTAAGCCATAAAAACACTGATTTCCTGGAAGCTCCTAAGGAGATTACACTCGCTTCCTCCTCATCTGCCACCACCATGGGCTGAGGGCAGTGTTTACCAACAGCAGATTAAATTTGCTTCCACGGGCGCAATCCCTCAGCTGGAAGGAAAAGCATCCCCCGGTTCAGAGCAGGAATAACCCCAAAGCACAGCTCCAAACGCTTTCTGTCCATCCCAAGCGGACGGTGGAAAAGGAAGTCTCATTTCAGCTGGAAAAGCTTCCCCCGAACAATGTTTATGGTACACTCAGCCCCGTTGCCATGGCGATGGAACAACTCTTCCCTGCAAACAGGCGCGGAGACCCTAAAAATAAACAGCCCGACCGAAATCACGCACACGCCGCCGTGTCAGGGATCGCGTTTGGTGGGGATGGGATGAGGAGAGAGAAATCCTAATAACGACTGGGGCCGGCAGCCCCCAAAGCAAATCCCTGCCGTCCTCGGGAGCTGCTCCCCAAAATCCGGCCCAGCTCTGGGTGGGCACAGGGGGGGTTTTGGGGGCTGGAGGTGGCACCCAGGTAATGTGTGTGTGTGTGTGTGTGTGTGTGTGTGTGTGTGTGTACGAGGGCACACCAAATAAAAAGCAGGATTTGCATACTTTCCCCTCCGCCTCTCCTATTGATGTGGGCAGGAATCCACCCAGTTCAGAGAGGGGAGTGCGGGAGGATGAAAAAAAAATATATAGTGGTGGAGTGAGGAATTAAAAAAAAAACAAACCAGCAAGCATTGGATCCAACCAGCCCTTGGAGCCAAATAACCAAACCCTGGAGCCACCAACACCCCCTGGGTCCAAACAACTGCTGGACTCTGCCAACAAACCCCTGCACCCAAAAATCTCCAGGATCCCACCAACCAATTCCTGGATCCAAAAATTCCCTGGATCCCACCAAGCAGACCCTGGATCCAAACAACCCCGGGACCCAAACAACCAATTCCCGGACCCAAAAATCTCCAGGATCCCACCACGCAATCCCTGGATTCAAAAATTCCCTGGATCCCACCAAGCAGCCCCTGGATCCAAACAACCCCTGGACCCAAACAACCAATTCCCGGATCCAAAAATCTCCAGGATCCCACCAAGCAATTCATGGATCNCCAGGATCCCACCAAGCAATTCCTGGATCCAAAAATTCCCTGGATCCCGCCAAGCAGCCCCGGCATCCAAAAATCTCCAGGATCCCACCAACCAATCCCCGGACCCAAAAATTCCCTGGATCCCACCAAGCAGCCCCCGGATCCAAACAACGCCTGGACCCAAGAATCTCCAGGATCCCACCACGCAACCCCAGGGCTGAAACAACCAAGCGACTCAACCGAGCCCCCCCTGGATCCAAACCAGCCCCCGGCTCCCTCCAGCCCCTGGCTCCAAGCAAGCAGCGGCGGGATCCGTGTCCCAGCACAGAGGGGCACCGGGGCCGGGCCGGGGGACACCGACCGCACCCCGCAGCCCCCGCTCCCGCACCCCGG
>VWZW01000741.1:1031499-1054568 GCA_013397115.1 Edolisoma coerulescens | reverse complement strand
CGGCCCAGCGCACACGCGGCCTTTTCCCATTTCCACACCTTTTATTTCCCCCCCCGCTTTTTTTCCATAAAAATTTATAATAAAAGCCTTCCTCTGGCGTCGTATACAAAATATTCACTCTACCGAATAAATAAAACACGAACGTCTCGCGGGCAGGATGTGACCTCGAAAGGAAAACCAGCATCCATCCATCCATCCATCCATCCCCCCGTCCTTCCCTGTCCGAGGGATTCACAACAGCCTCATTTCTGCTCTCCCTCCTCCACGCTCCCAGCTCGCCAAAGGAAAGGTGAGGCAGGACTCACCTGTGAGGAGAACACCTCATTCCTGGAAGAGAAAAGCTCCCACTCACCAGCTCCGAGGAGCTCGTACCCAGACCTGTGCTCAGACAGAACCAAATCCTACAGGAATTCTGTGGTGGCCCAGGGAATATCAGTAACAGCAGGTGAGGGATGCTCTTACCCAGACTAGAACATCCCTTGCTGGTCCAAAATGTGATCCTGACCCAGCAAGTGTTCTTAGAAGAAGCCAAAAAAGCCAATTTTGTAAAGACTTCCTCTTCCTGCTGCTCCCTGGCCCTGATCTCCCGTTATAAACCCCAGCTCTGCACCCCTCTGACCCTCTGCTTTATCACCTGGGGGTTTGCAATGAAGAATTTAAGGCCTTTCCCACCAAACCCCTTCACCTGGAGCTCAGTGTGGAAGCACTTCAGGCACTTAAATCATCAAAAGCCCCGGAGCATCAGAGCAGCCTCCGTGCAGGGAAAGTTCCCCCCATTTACATAAGAAATACTAAAAATAAAGGGGTTTTCAGCCTTGGGTCAGGGGAGCATTTCTTCAAGGACCTCTGGCAATAAGATTTTGTCTCAAATCCTTCCTGCTGCAGTGGACGGAGGCCGGGGTAGGAAGTCCAGACCCCAAAACTGTTTCTGGAAGTGGTTAAGCCACTGCCAAATCCGTCCCCAAAACAGCTGCGTGTCAGCACGCAGACCTTGCTGTGGGAAAGGGAGGCTGGCAGGCCTATAATTTGAGAAGAACTAAAACAAAAACAGTGACCCCTGACGGGAAAGGGACGCTCCGAGCTCCGAGCAGCCCTTTGAGGGCCCGGCTCAGACAGCAGGGGAGTCACCCGGCCTCCTCGCCAAGGAACAGGCTGGCAGAACTCCGCCAAAATAGCAACGTTTCGCCCAACAGCCCAACCTCACAAGTGCATCTGGCTGCCCACACACCTCCACAAAAAATAATTAGTCACAAACAGCTCGTTGAGCCCCGGCAGAGCCGAGGGCTGCCGGAGTTCCGTGCGTGCTCACAGCGCCCGTCCAGCCTTCCCTCCACGCACTCGGGATCATTCCTGAGCGGGGGCCAGCACCTCAGCTCCTCCCTGGTGTGTGGGGAGCGAGTTCTTGGAGTGGCTGGAATCTGCCAGCAGCAGATTTGTCCCAGCTGGGCCACTGGGGACAGGGAATGGGACCGGGCAGGGGGACTCGTGCTCTGCTGCCAGCGGGAAGTGACTCAGACCCGGGAGCCAAAACAACCTGGACATCCCTGGAGGGTTTGGGCCCTGGGTTAGGGCAGCGAGAGTTGCCTCACTCCAACAGGGGTTTGCTCTGCCTCAGTGAGAATCTGGACTCCTGACTGGAAATAAAATACGTTTTAAGGCAGCCCAAAAAAAAAGCCCAAACAGCCACAGGCAGGGAGCAGCTCCAGGTCTGAGTTTAACTCATCAGCAGCTCCCCCAGGCCTTCCAGGAGAGCTCTTCCTGCTCCACTTCACTGCCACAGGACTGAAAACCCCTCTGGGAACAGATTTCCCTTGTGCATGGCAGCATCTTTTAGGGGCCACGTGTGGGAGAGGCACAACAGGATCCGTGAGGGGAGAGAGCAAACGCAGGCCCAGGCACTGAGGTGAGGAGTGAGAGGTCAGAGTTACTGAGAGCTGTGTGAAGAGAGCTAAAAACAATCATTAAAAGAAAAAAATAAAAGCTCAGAAGTCCTCTCCATCTGATGCAACCCGGTACATAGGTAAAGGTGAAGTCACCTTTTGGAACTGGTCCTAATGGGATGTGCCTTGTTTTTCCAAAACAAGGCACAGGGACTTTTCTCCTGGATGGTTTTGGATCGAGGTGGGGAAGGACAGAAGGGCAGGGATGTGGGTGCACACCTGGACACCCCCTCGGCCCCACGGCCAAACCTCGGCCACCCCAATGCTGTTTTTTCCCAGGAAATCTCCTCCCAGCGTCCCATTTGCTGAAGTATTGCTCAAGAAGTTGGGTAAAACTACAACAAGCAGGGGGAGAGGACACAGCTGGAGGTGGAGAAGAGGAGAGCCAATGATTTATCCCCTCCTGTGCTGCTCCTGCTCAGAACACAAACCCGTTATTAGAGGGAAACTCCAATTCCCTTTTCCCCCCGGTACAACCCCTTTGGTGCTGCTGTGCCGTGCTTCCCTCTGCTAAAGGCACCTTTGGAAAGCACTTCTGGCCTGGAGGACAAGGCCCCAAAGCCTCTTATTTACACCTGAGATTAACCCCGTGCTGCCCCCAGCCCCAGAGCCACCCCCGGGGCGACAGCAGCAGCTCGGGGACGGCCGGTGCCACACGAGGCGCCCCACGAGTGGCCCTGTGGGCACACACAGAGCTGGTTCTGCCCCGTGCTGCCACCCACGTGGCTGCCACGGTGTCACACGGAGTACTTGGCCATGTCACCCTTGTCAAAGACAACTTTGGTTGCGAAGTAGATGGCGACCAGTCCGAATCCAGCAGCTGACACCATGTAGGCAGTGACCGACTGGGTGAACTGGACGATGGAGCCCATGAAGAGGGAGGGCACGACCTGAGAGAGGAGGAAAGCGCTGTCCAGGATGGCCAGGTCCAGGCAGATCCCTCGGCCAGGAGCCCCCGGCTCCGGCTCTCCCACCATGATCCGGAGGGAGACGTCGCAGGAGGAGCTGACGCACAGAGCCGAGCTGGACACGGCCGGAGGGGAGGATGGGGAGGAGGAGGAGGAGGAGGAAGAGGAGGAGAAGAGGCTCCCAGTGTGGCCATTCTGGTAAGGCAGCTTCTGGCTGGAGAGCAGCCCTTTGGAGAAGGCCGATTTCTTGTCCAGGAGAGCGGCGTCTTCCTCCTCTTTCCTCTTGTATTTATGCAGAAATACCTGTGGGAAGGAGGGAGGGGTGTGAGGCAGGAGCTGGGGCTCTGAGGGGGCCTTGTTTTTGTGCAGGAGAGCAACATGAGCTTTGTGTGTGTTCCCGGGAGTGCCAGCCCGAGCCTGGCCCACGTGAGATGGGCTCCGGGAGCCAGGCTGGCTCTTCCCGACGGGCACGGGATGCAGAGCAGCCCTGACTCACCGGGGAACCCGGCCAAGCTCTGCGGCTCAGCAGCCCGAAGCCAGCCTGGGGGCATTTCGTGCTGAGCCCTGGGGTGTCACCTCCTCGCTGGGTGCCAGAGGAACGTGGGCTCAGCCCACCCCAAAATCACCTGAGGCAGGGCAGGAGTGCGGGGCCAGAGTCCCCAGTGGGGTTCCAGCCCCCAGGGCAGCGCAAACAGCAGAGTTTGGTGTTTGTGGGGCGGGTGACCGGGAACCCCCACCCTGCCCCCACAAAGGATCAGCCCAGAGCCCGGCATGAGCGGCCACTTCTCATCTGGGATGCTTCAAAGTGACACCAGCTGGGACACACCAGCCCTGGGAACTCAGGGAAGGGCTCTTTTCTCAGCTCTGCAACAAACCTCAACCCAGTTGCTCCATCTGCCTGCCCAAAGTCTCGCTCCAGCCAGGAAAAGGGGGCAGGAGCGCCCAGAATCTTTTCCTTCTCACCCTTTTTTGCCTCGCTCTGCTCAAGCTGTGAGGTCTCCGGAGCATTCCCACATTTGTTCACACCAACAGACCACGGGCAGGAGAGACCAGAACCAGCTGTGCCCGCCCTCACTGCACTCCCAGCCTTTCCCTGTCAAGCAGAGCGTTGGGAATGTGGCCTTCCCATCCCCAGCCTGCGGAGCTTGGGTTTCATTCCATTGATAAAACATCCACGGGAGATCCCAGCCAAGCTGGAGCTCTTGCCAAGCTGAACATTCCCTCACCCCCCTATCCTGACAGGATTCCTGGTGCCAGTTGGGATGGGCTGTTCCGAAGGATTTGTTCAATGGGAACATCTGGATGCCTGTGGTAACAACTCCTACTTATTCCACGGCACAGCCAACCACTGCCCTTGGGATGAAAGAGCTGCTCTCAAACCACAAATTAATTCTGCATTTGCAGCACAAGAGGAACTCCCATTGATCCAGTGTGCAGCTCAGGAACCTCCTAGGACTTCTCCACAAGGATAACATCTGTGGGACAGGGTTACGAGCTTTTGTGCTGGTGTCACAAGTTTCACAAGGTTTATTTTCCTTGGAGCCGAGGGAATAGGAAGAGCTTCGGTTTTCATTTTACTGATCTGGGTGCTGAGGAGGAAAACTGGAAAGCAGAACCTGTGAGGGCTGAAAATCCTCAAGTTTTGGAGCCCCTCAGGCTGGCAGAGCTGCAGAATTCACACGGGGATAAAAAAACCAGACCAGTTTCCCTAAAATACGGGAAAAATACAAAAGTATGCAGGGCCAGGCTGCCCTCAGCTCCCTGGAGCAGATCCCTACCTGCTTGTCATGGTGGTAGAGGGATGCCAGGGTGTAGGGCAGGATCTGGAGGGCGGAGAAGGTGAATCCTGTCAGGGCAGCGGAGATGGTGACCACGGTGACACTGTGGGACAGGCACATGACAAAGGCGGCCCCGGGGAAGAACACCACGCTGGCCAGGTACACTGCCCGTGTCCCAAAGTGCTTCACCAGCCGGTCCATGATTGTCGAGAAGAAGATGGAGGTGATGCACTGCAGGAAGAGGCCCAAGCTGCCCATCCGGACACCTGCGGGAGGAGAGGGGTGATGGACACTGCCCTGGCTGGCCCTGGGATCTACACAGCCAAACATCCTTCCCTCAGTCCCAGACCCCAAAAACATCCTTCCCTCGGTCCCAAAGCCCAAAAACATCCTTCCCTCTCCATCAGTCCCTAAACCCAAAAACATCCTTTCCTCTCTTTCACTCCCAAAAACATCCTTCCCTCTCTTTCACTCCCAAAAACATCCTTCCCTCTCCATCAGTCCTAGACCCCAAAACATCCTTCCCTCTCCTTCAGTCCCAAACTCCAAAAAAGAGAGCGAGGCACAAGCCCTGCCAGCCTGGGGTGGCTCAGGGAGCAGAGCAGCATCACACCACAAATCCCAGGACTGCAGCAGCCCCCTCCAGCCCCCTCCCTGCACCGTGGGCACC
The DNA here is from genome assembly GCA_013397115.1 of Edolisoma coerulescens. NCBI lineage: Eukaryota > Metazoa > Chordata > Aves > Passeriformes > Campephagidae > Edolisoma > Edolisoma coerulescens. Next base: position 1,049,272 of record VWZW01000741.1, on the reverse strand, counting down.
CCAGTCCAGCTGGAGATGGGAACCCAAACGCTGTCCTTGTCTTTGGAAATCCCTGCCTGCCCCTTCCTCCTGCTCTTGCCCCAGGATCCGTCACCTGCCGCTGAACCAGGATCCGCTGTTATCTGATGCCAGAGGCAGCAGCGGAACAAAGGGAAGCAGGAATTGTGCTTGAGCCAAGGTAAAGTACAGAACATGCTCTAAACTGCAGTATCCGGCAGCGATCCGGACCTTCCCCTTTCGCAAAGATCTCTCAGATTTCAGGGAATTAAAGCCATTAACTCTTTGGAGCAGGGATCATTACTCACCACATGTTCCTATGACAGCCAGCACAATGCAGGGCTGACCTGCTGGCAGCTAAACAGTGCAAGTGTTAAATAATAATTAAGCTGCTTCTAAGTTAAACAGACACCCAGCACAAAGGGGCAGTGTGCTGCAGGGCCCTCCGAGTGGAAAACTGCAGGAGGAGGGCCAGGAAGGTGCCTCCAGAATAAAAGATTTGGATTAGGGAGAGGAAAAGAGAGGTTGGACAGGGAATCAATGCAGCAGCCAAAATGGGACAGCAGGTAACAGCTGTGGGCAGGTGAAGTGCTGCTGGAGTAGTGTCCTGGGGTGGGGATGTGGCATCTACAGGCTCGTGATCAGTGCTGAAGCACTGCAGAGGGGGCTGAGAGCTGGGAAAGCTGCTGGAGGGCTCCCAGAAACAGCTGGGAGGTGGGAATCTCCCAGCAGCATGCAGGGAAGAGGCATCAAATCCCACCTCACTGCTACAGAGCACGTCCTGGCTTCCAATCCCTGCTCTCCAAGGGATGGGGAACACCCTCGCCCCTCGTTCAAAAGGGAGGGGAGAGCAGTGCAAGGAGCTGGCAGCAGCCAGCAGAGCCTGCAGACAGAGCCAGCCCCGTCCTGCTCTGCGTGCACCCTGCCAGGACGTTCTGCCACTCAGCCACCCAGCCCCGGGCCAGGGCTGCCCTGCCAGATCCATGCTGGAAGAACCAGGAGGTGTTTCCCAACCTGGTCCCCTGTGCCACGCTCTGGCAGCCATGGGAAAATGTTCTTTCCTGAGCCACCAGCAGAAAGCCAAGTTTGCTGTGGCTTTTTTTGCACTAACCAGGCAGAGCTGAGCCCATCCCAACCTCGCAGTAAATGTTCCCATCCCGGGGAGCACCCGGCTCGCTGCTCACCTTCATCGTAGTGCCGCCTGGCCTCCGTGCCCGGCTTGGCCCTGGGCACGCCGTGGTACAGCCCTTCCCCGACGAAATCCGTGTAGAACAGCATGAAAGTCATGAGAGCCATCCAGCTGCAGAGCTCGGCCACGAACAGGCGCCGGATGACCCTGGGGATGCGGCAGTAGAGGCCGTGCAGCCGCGGCAGCAGCGCGCACAGGTTCCTCAGGGCCCGCAGCGCCTGCCCGGCCCGCAGCACGCAGGAGCCGCGGGGCGCCGGCGGGCAGCAGCAGCAGCAGGGCAGGCACGGCTTCGGGGACGCGTCCTTGAGCGCCGGCCCGTCCACGACGTCCCCCTGCGCGGCCTCCTCCGTGACGAAGAGCGTGGCCAGCACGCAGCCCAGGAAGATGAGGGCCAGCAGGCTGAAGAGGCAGCTCTCCTGCCCGCCCAGGTAGGGCGCCAGGAAGGCCCAGTCGATGGCTGGCAGCAGGTAGCCGATGCAGCCCCCCAGGCTGATCATGAAGGCGTACATGGAGAAGGCCTGGCGGCAGTTGTCCGGCTCCTGGAAGAGGTCGGAGAGCAGGGCCTCCAGCGGGGTGAAGCACACCTGGCCGCAGAAGTCCAGCAGGCCGATGCCCAGGATGAGGAAGGCGATCTCCAGAGGCCGGGCGTTGAGGGCGCACAGGCTGGCCAGGCTGCCGGCGTGGGGGATGACGAAGAGGCTCAGCAGCACGCCCAGGCACAGCACCCAGATGAAAGGTCTCCTCCGGCCGTAGCTGCTGTGCCAGTGGTCGCTGGCCGAGCCGATCAGCGGCACAAAAACCAGCCCGAGGACGGGGCCTATCCCTGGGAAAGAGACAGGGGGTGTTACAGGGACAGGGCTGCTCTGTGTGCACTCTAAAAAGGGATGTTTCGTGAATTTGGGAGGTTCCAGTGGGTCACAGCCCCTTTCCCCACACAGCCCTGCAAGGACAACTCTCCCCCACCCTCCAGCCTCCAAGGGTTATAAAAAAACCACCTCAAAGAGGTGACAAAAGCCACCTACCCAAAACCATGGTCATGAACTTCTCCTCCACGCCCACTTCCAGCAGCAGGGGTGGCACGTAGGTGATGCCAGCGGCCAGGCACACCTCCAGCCCGAAGGTCAGCGAGTTGACCAGCAGCAGCTGGGTCCGGTGGCTCTGGAAGGACATGCTGTCCCCAGCCCCCCGAGCCACGCCGCCCCGACCCCTCAGTGGCACAGGGCTGTGTCCTGCCAGCTGCAGAGCTCCCAGGGATGTCCCCCAGGCAAGGATTGGAGCTTCCCTTCCTGGGCTGGCGAGGAGATGCTGCTTCCCATTTTATCAACGGCGAAGGAACCGTCTTTTCCTCTTGGTGCAAGACGTGGAGAGTCCAGGCAGGGATCCCACTCCAGGCTTCCCCTCCTGCTCACGGGCTGTGGTCTGTGGGGAGAGAGAGCGTTAAACACAGCGGGGCCGGGGGTGAAGCCAGGGACCACAGGGACATGTCACTGCTGAAAGGGACAGTCCCCATCCCCACAGGCCGGGGAGAGGGGCAGGTTAAAGGATAAAAACTGCATCAGTGCCAGGTTTGTCCCCAGGGGTTCGTCACAGGTGAGACAGGGTTTGGGGAAACCCAATCCTGCCCTGGAGGACTGATGACCTCTCTGTCCTGTCCAGCCACCTCCTACAGATGGCAGAGACACAAAGGATTTGGGGTCTCCTCTCCCTGGGAAATCAATGGAGAGCCCCCTCCAAGGATCAGGGGAGCACCTGCAGCCACACGGGGCCATCTCCAGAGCCCACCAGGCCCCTGCCCGATGACCAGGACATCCCCCGTGCTGCCCCACAGGCTCCCAGGGAGGCAATTTCACCCCAGTCCCATCTCCAGCCCCCGGGATGGGGCACGGAGAACAGATGGTGCCTCCATGGAGTTTCACAAACAAACCTGACCCACTTTAGCCTCATCTAACAGCGAATGGCAATTACCTTACTCATTAGACTGACTCATTTATTTGCCCTGTAACTGCTTCCTTCTCTCCGGCTCCTCCGGAGGGGAGAGGCCACCGCATCAGGACAGGGGCTGAGCAGCCAGGGCAGGAGGGAGCAGATGCCTCTCAGTCCCAAATGACAGAAACCCTCCTCGATCCCCGGCACCCAGCCCAGCAAACTTTGCCAAAACCCCCTCGGGGAGGTGCCCAGGTGCCCTCAGCGCTCCCAGAGCCCTCCCTGGCCCCCAGCACCGCACAGGGGTTTGCAGGCAGCCACACACGGGACAGTTTCTGGCGCTTTTCTCTCTCTGCCCCTCTCGCCATCAGCTGATAATCCTCGAGGGGGTGGCTGGGGGAGGCTGGCAGGGTGGGGATGANCCCTCCTCTGGCTCAAGCGGAAAAGCCGCTCCTGAGCTCGGGAGCTGCCAGTGACACTCCATAAACACCGATTATTCCCCTTCTGGGACCCTCCAGCTTCCCCCTCCGCACTCACCCCGAGCTCAGCTGTCACAGAGGATCTTCCTTTCAACAACCGCGAGCATTTAAACGCCTGGCCCAAGGTCAAACAGCAAACGGAGGGGGAACGGCAGCGGTTCTGCTTTAATCACCAGAGCCGGCTTCAGAGGAGCCCTCGGCGGCCCCAGGCGGGCTGAGCATCCCTTCAGTGCCCGGGGCTGCAGGGCAGCGCTGGGGGCAGCGCCCACCCGGCTCAGATCTGGGTTAGACACGGCCTGTGTCAGCCCGGCTCGCTTANTGGAGTTTCACAAACAAACCTGACCCACTTTAGCCTCATCTAACAGCGAATGGCAATTACCTTACTCATTAGACTGACTCATTTATTTGCCCTGTAACTGCTTCCTTCTCTCCGGCTCCTCCGGAGGGGAGAGGCCACCGCATCAGGACAGGGGCTGAGCAGCCAGGGCAGGAGGGAGCAGATGCCTCTCAGTCCCAAATGACAGAAACCCTCCTCGATCCCCGGCACCCAGCCCAGCAAACTTTGCCAAAACCCCCTCGGGGAGGTGCCCAGGTGCCCTCAGCGCTCCCGGACCTCCCAGAGCCCTCCCTGGCCCCCAGCACCGCACAGGGGTTTGCAGGCAGCCACACACGGGACAGTTTCTGGCGCTTTTCTCTCTCTGCCCCTCTCGCCATCAGCTGATAATCNTCTGCTTTAATCACCAGAGCCGGCTTCAGAGGAGCCCTCGGCGGCCCCAGGCGGGCTGAGCATCCCTTCAGTGCCCGGGGCTGCAGGGCAGCGCTGGGGGCAGCGCCCACCCGGCTCAGATCTGGGTTAGACACGGCCTGTGTCAGCCCGGCTCGCTTAGGAGGGTGCCCAGCTGGATCCCAGCCCTGGGATAAGGAATTGCAGCTCCAGCAGCACAGAGCCGGGTGCCGTTCCCGGAGCCACGGGCAGAATTAACCGAGCCACCACCGCTCTGAGTGAGACCTCAAAGGGAGGGGTGATGTCCCCTGTCTGCTGCAGTCCGGGGTCTGGGGAGCTCAGACAGGGGGACTTACCCCAAAATAAACCCCAAACATCGAGATTAAAAACGGTTTTCTTCCCTTTTACTGCTATGACAGAGCGCCGGGGAGGCAGCAGGGATCTGTCCATCTGCCTGAGAATCCCAGTTTGGAGGCAGAGCTGGATTTCTTATCTGCAGGTAGGGAAAGACCTGTCTGTGCCCCCTCCACACCCTCAGAGGGCTTTAACGAGAAAATAAACGCCGAAGAAATAATCATGAACAGCCAGAGATGAAAGTCCCCCAGCAATAAAGCTGTGGATACAGTTGGCAGCAGATGATGAAATTTCCTGTTTCGGCTGAATTTTATCCCAATACCCATCAATTACTCCTTCATTTTTTTTCCACTGAATAGAGACAGGGAAAAGACACCCCAGTGCCCAGCAGGAAAATGACCTGATCTGGGAAGACAAGGAGTGGGGAAGGGAGATTTGGGAGGCTCAGGGAGCCAGGACTCACCTGGTGGCTGGCAGGTGCTGCCTGCAGCCCAGCCCGGGCACACAGCACTCAGAACAAGCTGCTCCGGCGTTTGCAGGGCAGCAGAGGTGGAACGAGCACGGGTTTGGTTTCAGGGCCCTCCCTTTCTGCTGATAACAGCGGCGTTGTTAACACCACACTGCTCCTGTGCCCGGGCCCCTCGCTGAGGGCTGAGCAAACACTGCTGGCACCCCCTCACACGGTGCTGCCCTGAGGAAACCCCAGCGCTGGGCTCACGCCTGAATTTTGCCCAAAAAACCCCTGATATTCACGTTTATCACCTTCCCTCGCTGATCTGCTGGTGCTCCAGCACAGGTTTAGGATGTGGGGTTGGTATTTTCTTTTTAAAGCAAACAAGACGTCCCTGCAGCTCTGCAGGTGACAGGCTGGCCCTGAGCAACAGCCCCAGCAGCAGCAAGACCGAACAGCCATCCCTCAAACCCTAAATCCAATCTTTCCCAGGGGGATTTATCCTCTGGGCTACGCAGGACTGGCGTGGAAGGAGGAAAATCTATCCCGGAGCTGATCCTGGTGGAACAGCAGCAGTCACACCTCGGCCAGGGGAGCTGGCAGCACCCTGCCCATCCCAGAGGGATTCTGGAGACCTTTCACAGCCCCACGGGGGTGGCTGGTCCGGGTGACACCGGCACTCCTCACCCTCTGGCCTCGGTTTCCCCAAATTCCCACCACAGGGACGGAATTTGTCCTTCCCACCGTGACAAGGACAGCAGCAGCCCCTCAAAAGGGACACCCCAGCCCTGCTGGGCGAGGTTTCCTGCCCTCAGCAGCAGAAGGGAGCCACATGTGGGGCTTTCCCACAGCTGCTCCCGGGGCTGGCGTGCCATGGGGACATCAGCTGCTGCTCTTCCTTCTCCCTCCCGAAGGAAAACCAAACCATCTCCAAACCCACGGGTTTCTGCTTTGCTTTGAAAGCTTGCAAACCCAACTTTTCCTCCCCTTTCCCTGCAGAGAAACAGCAGATCAACTCCCAGAGGCTGCCTCACCTGGCAGCCAGGCAGGAGGGCGGGTCCAGGGCAGGAGCAGAGCGTTGCTGGACAAGGGAGAGGAGAGGAGGGGATGAAGCCAGGGAAGCTTTTAGGAAAAAACCAACCCCAAAACACCTGGGAAAGGTGGATGATGTGCAGGGCACTGATGGATGCACACAAAGACTGAAAGAAGTCTCTCCTCTTCCCAATCTCCTAAATCTTCCCAGCACAGGATCTCAGAAGAAATCCCATCTCAGCAGTGCTCAGAGTGAGGGCTGGGGGTACTCACACGGCAGAGAAAAACTCATTTATTCCTGGCAGAATCCATGTCCTGCTGCTCCATAATCTTTTTGGTCTCTCCTGTGGGTGCAGAGGGGCCGAGAGATGTTAAATGTGGCTGTAGGCTTTGGTTTGTGGTGGTTGTGCACCTCCTCCACAGCTCAACAGACAGCAGTGACCAGACTGCAGAGAATCTGATTCAGGGGGAGGCCCTGGCACAGGTTTCCCAGAGAAAATGTGGCTGCCCCATCCCTGGAAGTGTCCAAGGCCAGGTTGGAGCAACCTGGGACAGTGGAAGATGTCCCTGCCCACGGCAGGGAAGTGGAAAAAAATGAGATTTAAGATCCCTTCCAATGCAAACCATTTGATGATTTTATTATTAATTATTTCTGACCTGTCAGGGCTGCCTTATTCCCTAGGAAAGGAAATCCCTGAGCTCAGGTGGGGCTGCTCCAGCCCAGCAGTCCTCGGATGATCCAGATCCTCACCCTCCCTCCCCACGGCAGGTTCGATGCCCAGAGAGAGGGGAGGGCAAAGGGCTCCCATTCACAACGCCAACGTCACATTTCCAACCTTCCAAGGCGCTCTTTATGAACCTTATGAATTCCCTGGAAGCCCTCGGGAAGAAAGGGTGGGAGAGAGCACGGGGGGAGAGAGCTCAGGGAGCCGCCAGGGCCTTTCACAGCTATCAGTGTCCATTCAGCGCCGCTGAATGGGAAACGCACCATGGAGAATAGCTCTGGCAGCTCCTCGGGATGGAATGGAAAACTCACCTGACCTCTCCTGACCCCCTCCCCGGCCCCCCTCCCCTCCCAAATCTCCTTGACCCCATTCACAGCGAGGGGAGAGGGGAGAAGGGCGATTAATTTGGGCTCTCTGAATTAACTCCGCGTTCCCTTTGAGCCCCGGGGCTCCGTTCTGAGGGAAAGAGCAGCAGCCCCTGGAAATCCCCTCCGGGGAGAACAAGGTGGGTTTGGGATTCCCTCCCTCATCCCACAGGGCAGTGCCCAGCAGCCAGGATGGATCAATCCATGACAACTCCAACTTCCACGCAGGGACGCCCTTGGATCTGTCAGGACTGGTTCTCGCCTGCCTCGCTGGAACCTCTGCACTGCAGCACCCACAGCAGGATCCTGCTGCTTCCAGGGCCAAAATCCCGAGCTGTCCAGGCCCTTTTGGGCTCCTGAGGCACAGAGGGATCCCTGGCACAGACACACGGCCGAGGCAGCTCTCTTTGGGAATGGACAGCCCAGAGAGGGTGTTTGCCAGGGTGGAGGAAGCTCTGTCCCGCCTGCCCTTCGCCCTGGTACCTCACACTCCTTTCAACAACTCCAGGGATGCTTTAACCTCATCCCACACCACGAACATCACACAGGGCAGAGCCCCAGGCTCCTGTCCCACAGCCTGCTCCTTCCCTGGCCAAGGAACTGCTCCTGCCAGGAGCCCTTCTCCCAGCAGAAGATGCAGCAGTGAAGAGTGGCCAGTTCCAGCCAGGCCTCCTCCTCCTCCTCCTCCCGTTCCAAACAGGAGCTGTCTCTCTGACTGACGGGGTCACTGACCCAGCAGAGGCCACGCTGACACTTGTGGAGCTCTCTGAGGGACAGACACGAGCCCAGGGCCACGGCAGTGCCAGCAGCTCCCTGCTCTTGGCTGGGCTCTGCCCTCAGGCTGCCCGGGATATTGGGCACACACTGGAGCTGGGCACCCTGAGTCCTACAGCCAGCAGGGGCCAGGGCTGGTGGGATGACCCTCACCTTCATCAGGGGCACCCCAAAGATGAGCTCAGGTCAGTGGTGATGGGGTGAAAAGCCCCAGTAAAGCCCAGCTCAGCTGCAGAGGGATCTCCAGCCTGGGCTGGAGGAACCCCACTGGGACTGGTGCTGGTGCCCAGCGGGGTCTGGCAGCGTTCTACCCGCTCGGGACTGGCATCTCCTCACCAAACTTCATCCAGCAAACCCTCCCAAACTCCTCAGCGCACTCAACACAGCCAAAAGCAGCAGCATTTCAGCCCCGAGAGCCTCAGCCCTGCTGGTCACGCTCCCCTGGGCCGGCGTCAGGGCTGCTGCAGGCAGCTCCAGAGCCCCAGACAAGCTTGGCTGGCTCCACGGCAGAGCCACAGCTTTGTTTTGCTGCTGCACGACCCAAGCTCTCGCTTTTATTCATGAGAGGAGCCCCCGTTCCAGAGCGGGAGGGGAAATGAGATGATCTGCTTCTGCTTTTCACTCGTTTCTGCTGTTTAAAGACTGTGCCCATCACCCCTGGCACTTGATCCAAATCAACCTCTCCCCCAGCCTTTCTTCTCCACTTATTATTATTACTTTTTTTTTTTTTAGCAGAAGAATCAAAATGTAAATGGAACTGGAAAGGGAGGAAAAAATAAGCCCCCTCCAGGTGCCCCCTTCTCCTCGGCGTGGGGATGGGCACAGATTATATCCAGCACCACATGACCAGGGCCTGTATTTATGTGTCAGAGTGTAAAACCCACCCTGCTGAGCTGCCTTTTCTCTGCCTGGGGCTGGGGGCTTCTGCTCCGCGTCTCCTCCAACAGCCCCACAAAGGGGATTAAGGAGAGCCCCTCAGCCCTGCAGAGTAATCCATCAAATTATCCCTTGTTGGCGTTGCTGTCCTCTTCAGGGGGAAAAAAAAAAGCAAAAAAAAAAAAGCAAAAAAAAAAAAAACAAAAAAAAGACAAAAAAAAAAAAAAGCAAAAAAAAGGCAAAAAAAATAAAAAGCCCTCCAAAAGCTTTTAAAGGCACTGAAATTACACTTGAGCCTGAAACACTCCACCCAGCTGCTGGAGCCCACAGCACAATGGGCTGGTTGTAAAGGGAATCCCGGGAAGTGAGGAGCAGGGAAAAAGAGACGGACACTTAAAAAGGGCAGCGGCCTCTGCACGGCTGGAACCCCAAAGGTGGTTCAGAGCCCCCCACACCCGGGACCCTGCAGCAGATCCAGCCCAGTAAGGCCGGCTGGACATCCCAGTTACCCACTGAGGGGGAGTTTGGGGCTCTGGGGTGGGTTTGCTGTGCCCTGACAGCCCCACGGACACGTCCTCAGCAGAGGTGAGGCTTGCAAAGGTCTGCACTTGTAGGGGAGCATCCAAATCGCCCCTGCAGGAATCCAGCTGGGGTCCAGCACTGTCACCCCCTGTCCTCACTGTCCCCAGGGCCCTGGGACTGGGCAGTCCCTCAGAGCCCCCACCACCAGGACTGTCCAGGGCTCAGGGCATCTCCACCAGCGGCCCCACAGGCAAAGCAAAGCCAAACCACACTCACCAAAATCCTGGCAACACTCAGAACCTGCTTTTCCTTCCACTGCAGCTCCCTAAGTCCCACAGCAACTTCTGTGCTGCTGATCACCGCCCTGCTCGGAGGGACAAATCCTCCCTCTCCCCCAGCCCTGCCTGAGCAAGCACTCGGGATTTCCTGGGTCTGCATTGCTGCAATCTTTCGGGGAGAATTCTCAGTGCAGCGGGGATCACCAGGCGCTTACCCCAACAAACTGGAACTGGCAAAGGGAAGAGCAAAGTGGTGCTGGTGGCACACGGAGCGCCCTTCCAATTGTGCCCCCGCGGCCACCGCGGCCAGCTCGGGCTGGGCACAGCGACACACAACTCCTGAGCTACAGCCACCAGTGCTGAGTGGGAGAGAATTATTTCCCCATCTGTCACGGGGAGGAGATGGGGAGCCAGAAGCCCTCGCTGCTCTGCTGTGTCTGCTCACGGGGCTGGGAAAATGGGAAGTGAAACTGCAACGTCTCGTTTGCAGCTGGAGCAGAAATGCTGTGTGAGGGGACAGCTGACCCCTGGGCAGGGCAGCTCCAGGACTTCCACCCCGTCATTCCTGGCTTTATCCGGGAAGCTGTGACAGTCCTGGGGCCAGAGGAGTCTCGGGACTGGCTTTGGAGTGGAAAGGACAGTTCTGGTGTCCGAGCAAAAACCAGGGGCCAGAGCAAAGGCCAAGGCTGGACACGAGGCTGCAAATCCAGCCCCTGGGCCATGGATCAGCTGGAGCAGTGCAGGAACAAACCGTGGAGCTCTAGGAGGGATGAGGGGTGTCCGTGACCCCAAACTGTGCCCACACAGAGGGGTCAGACAAATCTCACCCCAGCAGGAGCCACCAGCACCCAGCACTGAACTCCAGCCCCCCCTGGTTTTGCCAGGAGCCTGCTCCTCAGGAAAAAAGGGAACAATCCAAACCCCACACATCCCGGAGAGCAACAGGCACACGACTTCCAGAGCCCCTCTGGCTGCAAATTTTGGGATCGTGACCTCGAGCCCTTCCTCAAAGGAGGCACTTGGAGCCCTGGACACACACAGAACTCCCGGGCCCTTCTGTAATCCCAGGGTCCTCGGGCCATCTCCTCCTCACGGCGATTTTCTGCTCCGCGATCCCGGTTATTTGTGTCCCCGCCGGAGAAGCAGGATGCTGACAGATCCCCCAGCCGGCCCTCTGACCTCCCCTGGCAGGTTGGGGGGTTTCTCCCCCTCTGTTTTCTGTCTGTAAAATGAGGTCATGGCTTTGAACGAGACAAAAGAGCCTTTGCAGGGTGAGGAATAGCCCCGGGACAGCTGGGAGCTGCTGAGCCCCATCACTCACAGCCAGGGCACAGCCAGGGTGTGCCCAGAGCTCAGCCACCCCCTTGGTGTCCCTGGCACGGCAATGGGCAGTGGGAAGGTGCAGAAAGGAGGGAATGAAGCAAAAACTCTCTAAATACTTTAAACTGAGAGCTGCTCTGAGATCTCGTTGTCCCCCCACCCATTTCCACCCTCCCAGTCCCTCTCTGGCCATGCAGGGGGTTTATGCCAACATCTCAAGGCACTTTCTGTCACACCAGCCATGGCCAGCACCCTCTGCCACAGGGGGAGGTGGGCAGGGTATAATGGGAATTTTCTGGGGTGTTTTAAGGCAAAACCCAGAGATCAGAGCTGTAAAAAAAGCAGTTTTACGTGCCTGGGGTAGCAAAAGCTGCCCAAATTCAGCCTGCAGCACATCAACCCCTCGGGGTTAATGAGGGCCCTCAGATCACTGCTGGAGCACGGGGAGACTTCTCCTTATCGTGACAGAGCAGGCACAAGGCCTGGGGCTGAAAACGGGAGATTCCACGATTTTATTTCTGCCCGATAATTGCAAAGATAAGGAGCAATTAGATTTTTATTTTCTAAGGCAGATAAGTTTCACTGGAAGGTCTTGATGGGGAACTTAAGAAGCTTTTTCCTTTCCCCATTCTCACTCTCAATTTAACGGGGCACGGACTCCAAACATGCAGGGATTTAACATTCACCACAAAAATAGAGCAGCAAGGAAGATCTGGAAGGGAAATTTTCCACTTTTTAAAAAAAAACCAAGGCTGAAAGGTGCCATTTCTCCAGGAGGTGAATGGAGTGAGGCATTTTTACCACCCCCTCACTCCCCACCCAAACAGGAACCTCACTTCTATTTCGAGCCCTAAATTATTAGCTTTTTACTAATTAGGCACGGGGTTCAAGTTCAAAGCTGCCTGGATTTTGCAGAGCCCTCTGAGCAGGGGTTCTGTGGCACAGGGCACAAAAGGGACGGGCAGGAAAATGCTCTGAGAGCTGAAACTACTCCGTGCTTGCTGTTAAAAAGCAGGAATGGAAGTTCGGGCACCGAGGGCTCGAGCAGGGGCAGGGTTTTCTCTCCACGCCGGGCTCCCTCCTGCCATTATTTGCTGGGGTAAAGTTCAGAGAGCCACAAAGGGAGCAGCGAGACCTCTGATCCTCCTGCTCTGCGCTGCCTCGGGCACTCAGCCAGGGCAGCGCGGGCCGTGCCCGCTGAGAGCTGGCACAGCGCTGGTGCCCAGCGCCTTCCCGGGCCATCCCGGCCGTGCCACCAGCGTGTGCCGGCTGGGCTGGCACCCCGAGGGAGCCGTGCCCAAAAGGCTCACGGCTCTGCCATCATCATCATCATCCCCGGGCAGGGATGAAGGGCAGGATCTGGGGGCAGCACAAGCGCAGCCTGTTGGGAGGGATCAGGGATGAAAAGGGGCCCTGTTGAATCATCTTCCCCCGGGCTGCCGCAGGACTGCTCCCAACAGCACATCCTCCAGCCTGAATGGAGGCATCTCAAGCTCTGAGGCTGCAGGAATTTCCCCTGAAACAATATCCACGGGCTAGAAAGATTTAATAGCTGGGAAGTGTCCGTCCTTCCTTCCTTCCTTCTCTCCCTCCCTCCGGTTATCCCCCGTGTAATTCCTGCGCTCTCCTTTTGATTCGCACGCTCAGAGCCCTCTCCAGCCTGCGCCCAGCCTCTCTCCTAGACCCGGCTTCAGTCAATTCCCATGAAAAGCCGCCCTTCCAGGCCCATTAATTGCTCAGTCGGCCTTGGCCGGGGCACAGCAGCCTTTTGTTCCAGCGCCGCTCCAGCTGCTCCCGCCGCCGCACAGGAATCGTTTGTCCCCGACATTCCCGAGCGCACCTCTGGAGCCCGGCAGCGGCAGCGGCCGCACAAAGCCCTCCCCTGTCACACCAGAGCGGTACCTGGCACCGCAGCCCGCTGCCGCTGTCACCTCCTTGTCCCTTTGTGCTCCGGCTCTCGGGATTTAGGAGCCGCCGCGGACCTCCAAGGAAGCGCTCGCCCCGTGACCACAACAATCCTTTATTCTCTCTGCACAGTCCGAAGGGAGAATTTGGTCGTTTATGCCAGAATCCAGAGCGAGGTAGCGCAGTGATCACAGGGAGAGCGCTGGCAGGACACTCAGTGCCAGCTCGGGGCCTGGAGATGACCGAAAAACCACTTTGGGTACCTCCTCTCCAGACTGAAGCGACCCCACAGCCCTGGGAGAGGGGAAGGAACAGGAAACACCCTGGAGGAGCAACAGATCCTTCTCCAGGGGCAGATCCAGCCCAACATTCCCAGGCTGAGCACTGCTGATGGAAAAGGCACAAAGTCACCATCAGGGATAAAATCACTCCCAAGGTCCAGTTAGAGTGGAGGGGTTTGGTCACACCCACTTCAAATCTCACCCAAGAACCAGTTCTGCCCATTAATCCTAAATTAAGAGCAGGCAATTAGGATGCAAAACAGTATCAGAGCTGAGGTCTGATCCTCACCTCAGCTTCTTCATGCAGCGAGTCAGATCCCAGCAGGATTCCCTCCTAATGTTTGGGAAGGGAAGCGCGATCCAGGGATTTTCTCGCACGCCCCATTTCACCCGAAGCCTCAAGCCATAAATCTGAAGCAGGATTTCGGTGCTGCCCACAGCTCTGTGCACGTTATTCCTGGAGCTGGCTCCAGCCTGCCCTGTGAGGACATTAATGTCCTCTGAGTGCTGACAACCCGCATGGATTTGAGTCACTGCACTCATTATATTTCTGCTTTTCCTGAAGTCCCAGCTCCTGCAGACAAACCACCACGGAGAACTTCAGCTCCCACCAAAACAAAGGTGGGAAAAAAACCCCAAAAAACGGCTCCCTTGATTGAAGGGAAAAACTTTTACACCTCACAAACCAACCCCAGCACCCGGCATTGTTTTAAGTTGCTGTTTTCAACCAAACCTCATTGCTTTGCCAGAGGCCATCCTTAAAGCTCCCGAGCATTCCAACCCTGGCAAGGATGAGAATTCACCTGCAAGTCACCAAAAGCTGGCTCTGAAATCCCCAGATCAACAACCCACAAGGTCTCCCTGGCTGAAGGACAGGGCCAGTCCTTGGCATGTGGGCTGAGAGCACTTTCTTTTAGCTCGTGTGCAGCCTCAGAGAGGAAGAAAAACGGTTCAGAGCTGCAAATCAGGCACCTGCTCCTTGCTGTGTGTGTTCCAGCCGCCTCCAGCCCCGAGACAAAGGAGCCTTTGGGACCACATTCCTCCATCACAGCCCTTATTTTGCCAGACAATATTCACGGGGGTCTGTTTCTCCTCTTCTGCAGGCTGGCAAAATGTTAAGCAAATATTTGGGAACGGCGAGAGGAACTGACATTTTAGGATATGAAAACAAGGAGGAAGGGCACAAATTAGGGGACCTCCAAGGAACACCACGCGGGCAAACAGGAACGAAATGGGGGCCTCAGAGCTCCACTCAGCTTTGTTTTCTGAACAAGCAGCTCCACAGCAGGTTGGGCACATCAGCAACTTCTGCAGCTCCACGACACAGGATCAGCTCCTTCCAGCAGTGAGGAGCAACAGCAGCACAAGGAACAGGACAGCTTTCACATCATCAGTCTTGGATAACTGAACACTGGGGCACAGAACTGTAAAAATAACCCTATAATTTACTGTTTTCCTATTCTTTTTATGGTGAGCGCAAGATTGTGCAGATCCACGCTTGGCTTCCTTGCGGGGATGGCTTCAAAACTTCCCTGGGCTTCTTAAAAGCCAGGATTCCTCCCTGAGGGTCTCCATCCCCTTTCCCAGCCGAGCCAGGGGGTCCCTGTTCTCACACGGACGGGCTGGATGGCTGATGTGAAGCAATCAGAAACCGAGACATCAGCACTGAGAAGAGCTGACAGCTGCTCACGAGCTTCTCATGACTCCCTTGCTCCACTCTCAGCCTCCATCATGAGTTGAGCACGGCTGAGGGATCACGAGACTTGCCAGGGTGACCGTTTGGGCTGAGTTTNAGTTGTTTGGGCTGAGTTTTAGTTGTTTGGGCTGAGTTTTAGTTGTTTGGGCTGAGTTTTAGCTACCAGGAGCTGTCCTAGGCTGGCTGCCCGCTCCAGGAGCCACAGGGCATCATCTCTTGATGGAATTCTTTCCAAACAGAGGAAATCCAGCCCATTTTGGGTTTCTGGGTCTCCCTCTCCATCCCCCCTGCTCCTAACAAGGCTTTACACCTGCACAACCCACCCACCACCTCCCACCCCTCTGCTCCTTTCCCTCCTGGCTCCCTCTGAGCCTCGAATCCACCACAAACCTCCCCAACTTCCACCTCGAATCCAACACAAACCTCCCCAACTTCCACCTCGAATCCACCACAAACCTCCCCAACTTTCACCTCGAATCCACCACAAACCTCCCCAACTTCCACCTGGCGGGTCCAGCTTTGCTTTGACGTTGCCCCAGGTGGGACAAGGAGACCATAAACCCAATAAAGAGCACCTAAAGCAGCCCCAGAGCAGCCACTCCTCAGGGATAAACACAAACACCCCTCACCCCTCTCAGAGCTCCTCTGGACAGCTCAGCCATCCCCACTGGGACAAAAGCAGCGTAAAACTCTGCAGGGAGTAAACCAGAGGAGGAAGAGAGACCCTGAGCACAGCACTAAGGTGATGTTTTTATTTCTCCCAGTGCCATCAGCCACACGAGAGCCCAGCCCTCGCCCTGAGCTGCAGGCTGAGGCTTTAGCTGAGGAGAAGAGAGATGAAACTCAGGGAGGAAAAAGCTAAAGCACCCCTCCTCCCCTCCCCAGCACTGCCACTTGAGTGCTCCAGCGAAATAAACAGTTTGGGGAAAAGGTTACCGAGAGTTTATGCTAAACACGATTTCCTAGGGACTCTGGCGAAGATAAAGCGGACCCAGGGCTGTATTTTTTAACTCGGGGATGAGGCCAGCGATTCCAGCCTCTCCCACCATGGATACAGCGTGGATATGGACAAAAAATCTGCTGACAAAACCTGATTTTGCTCCTTCAAAACTGGTGGAGTTTGTCTGGACTCTCCAACTGCCCTGCTCCAGGGATGATGAGCTGTGAAACTGCTCCACTCTCGGGCTGGTGCCGCTGTCTCCGGGCGGGTTCTGCACAGCCACGACCTCCCAGCAGCCTCCCGATGCTGGGGAGCACCTGGAGGCTCAGGTGCTTTAATTGGGACCTCGTTAATTGGGACAGCACCCACAGAGGTCACTGCACAGCCCCCGGCTGGAGGGGAATATCCCCAGAGCAGCCACAGCAAGGAGAATTTCCTCCCTAAATCCCAAGATCGGTTTAGAAATAGAGGGATTTACATCCCCTGCAAAGCTCTCATTTAATTTGCTATTAATTCTGGAGATTCTTGTTATCCATATCAAATTTCTAATCCTTTTTTTTTTTCTCCCCAATCCCATAAGCCAAACGCTCTTGGCTTCCATGGTGCTCTGTGGTAATAAAATCCAGAGTTTTAGGCACTGCCTGAGATCCCAGGCTTGGCATTTTGGCTCCAGTGCCACTCCCCACGAGGGGAAGAGGGGAGCAGCTCTGGGTGATGCCAGAAAGTCCAGGCAGCAGCACATATTTAAAAGAAAAAAAAAAAAAAAAAAGAAAGGAAGAAAATTGCAGGTGGGGTGAATAATAGAAAAGGTTTCAAGGCTGGTACACGTTTTTCAGGAGTGCCTGCATGACTTCAGTGCCCAGGTCATTTGGGTACTTTTGAAGTTCTCACTCAGGTTCTATTTCTATAAATTCCGAGTTATTCTCATGTTGCACACACCTAAAGGCTGCTCTCCTGAGCCGCATCGAGAACCAGGACAGGGCAAAAATGGGATTTGGAGCCCAGCCACTTTCTCTGTGCTGCTCCTGAGCCTGGCAGGTCCAGGTGAGCACTGGGAAAGCTGTTCGTGATACGTTTCCCTTCCAATTTTTCGTTTGTTTGTTTTTAACATAAACATGGAAATCAAGCATCTTGCCAGCTCTGGCCATCACCAGCATAAAATTAATAAGTTTATTTTAGTGCTTTTCCCTTCCTCCTAAAGCTGTCGTCCGTGGGAAGACAAATGAATCCTTCAGTTTATGTTTATCACAAACAACTACAGCATTTTACCCCCAAATTCTCGGGTCCTGCCGAAGTCAGGAATCCCTGGAATTGTCCCCATTATGGCATTGAGGGACCGCTGTTGAGGCAGCAAACCCGAACAGAGCCTACAACCAGGTGGAATGAAAACTCCCCTTCGCCAGGTGCTGCCTCGCTCGGACTCCACGGATTCACTGACCTGTCCCTGCAAGTCTCCAGGATTTCTGGGAGTCCATCCCGCTTCCCGAACTCTCTGCCCGTTCAGAAATCTGTGACCCAGCGCGGTCACGGCGGCTGTCCCTGCAGGGATGAGAAGTTTGGGAAGCACTGCGGGCGCTGTGCCGGGGCTCGGGGAGGGCAGGGCACCGTCCCCAGCCCCGCCTGCGGCCGCTCCTGCTCCGCTTCCCGACGCGCGAGGGGTTTTTGTTTTCCCGCAGCGGCTCCAGCGCAGGAGCATCAAACCCGGAGCGCTTCCTCCTCCTCCTCCTCCTCCTCCTCCTCCTCCTGCGAGCAGCGCCCCCGGCCCGGCCGGAGCCGGCGGGCAGCGCTCGGTGCTGGCTGCGAGCGCAAGAGCGCTGTGACCCCGCAAAGCCCCTCGGAGCCCCCCGGGAGCTCCCCAGGAGGGGCAGCGGGAGCCGCATCCCGGCACGGCCAGCGGCATCCCGGGGCAGCCGCATCCCCGCCCGCGCATCCCCCCGGCCCC
>VWZW01000741.1:1000994-1028705 GCA_013397115.1 Edolisoma coerulescens | reverse complement strand
TATCAGCACCTAACGTGAGAAACAGGAGATGAACAGAACCCTAAATTGAAGAAAAATCAATGTTCTATTCATCCCCAGAGCCCTCGAGACGAGAACCCTCCGACAGAACACTCCCTAAACATCTGCAGCGACAAATATCTTATTTTTGTGTGTGGTGTGTGTGTGAAGAAAACGAGCAGAGGAGAAGAAAACTGAGACAAGAATGCGGTTGAGAAAACCAGCTGTTCCTAAATGAATGTTTGCGAATGCTCGGGCCAGTTCTTCAGCTGAAGACTTCAAAAAGTCATCAGAAGCCTTGTGCTGCTTGGTGCTATTTAAAGCCCCAGCCCTTTGTTTTGCAGCGAATCCACGCGGCTCTGTCAGCTACAGAAGCATTACAAGGATTCCTTATTTTTAATCTGCACGGGGTCCCCTCCTCTGAGCAACTTTGGAGCTCTCAAGGTCAAAAATCCCATTTCCACGTCACATTTTGGGTTGGGTCAGCGGGATAGCGGTGTTTTCACCAGGAACAGCTGCTCCCTCCCAAAGTTTGCTGGAAGGACTCGCCCTGCACGGAAAAAAGCAGAGGAGCACCTGCATTTGTTGTCACTTGAGCTGATGAGAACTCGCTCGCTGGGGTGGCTGACAAGGAGAAACCACACTGCTGCTTCCTGGGGAAAAAAAAAAAGGCATTTTTGGCAGTCCAGCTGCAGATAGGAACTCGGTAATAAAAAAAAAAACCCCAAACCCAACAAAAACCGCTGGAGAGCTGGGCTATGACTTCAGCTGGGAAAGGGCCGGAATCCAAATTTGGGTGGGGAGAGCTGCCCCTGTTTTTCAGTCAGAGAAGTTCACGAGCAATTAAATAGCCATTAGTGCTGGGTTTTTTTCTGTTTCCCTCCCTCTTTAGCTCTGGAGCAAATGACTCTCCCTAGGTGGATTCCCGAATTGTGCCCACACGGAGCTGGGCACTGCAGTGGTCAGAGGAGCAGCATGAATTCCAGTTTCCTATCTTCTATTCCGGGCTCTGAGTCACTGGGTGCTCTCGGCTGAGGCAGTCTGGAAGCAGAAATTACAGCCCTGTGGTGCTGCTGGATGCTCCTGGACGTCCCTGAGAGGGTGGCACAGGCCAGGGAGGGAACCACGGCCCCAGGGCCATCTGCACCGACACCAGGACCTGGGGAGGGAGGTGACAGAAAGCCTCTTTTCTCTCAAAAGTCACGAGATAAATTGACATTTATCAGTTCACACCCATGCAGAAGACTGAAATCTCTTATAGAGGGTTTGCTGTGGGTCACAGAATTATTTAGGGGGGGGGAAATCCCTCCAGGGTCACCAAATCCAAGCTGTGCCCAATGCCCAGCCCAGAGCACTGAGTGCCACGTCCAGGTGCCACCTCCAGGGATGGGCACTGCAAACCTCCCTGGGCGGTTCCAAGGCCTGACCGCCCTTTCCATGGGGAAATTCCTCCCGATGTCCAACCTCTGAGGCCGTTTCCCCTCGTCCTGTCCCTTTTCCCTGGGAGCTGAGCCTTCCCATCCCCGATTTCATCTTCCCTGTGTTCAGCAGCGACAGCAGCGCCGAGCCACGCTCTGACCAGCGCCTGGCACCTTGTTGATAAACGAACCTTTGTGGCAATAATCCCTTGGAATTCCAGCCAGGCTTTTCATCCCTCCGTGGAAAGCAGCCGAGGGCTGGAGCTGCAGGGGAGCACGGCTCTGTTCTCCCTCTCCAGCCAGGAATTCTCCCTCTCCAGCCAGGAATTCTCCCTCTCAGCCCTTTATCTCGCCTGCTTCTGCCCTGCAGGGCTGACTCCGTGAGGAACTCGGAGTCCAGGGAGCACGGAGGGAACAGACCCCTAAACCTGGGCACCCAAACAAGAGCCTGGCCTTAGTTAAACTGCTGGTTTTACTAGATCCAGCCCTGGGCTTAAAAACGGATCATTTTTCTGCAGCAGGACCAGAATAACGCGGGATTGAGCCACCATGGGAATCTGCAAAGCAGAATTATTTATCAAGCAGGAAACACAGAGTCAACGGCCGTCTCAGCTGCTCCTGCCTGATTAGATCCCAGCAGAGATTGGCCCTGCTCTTATCTAAATCTGATGGATCCAGCCGAGCAGGGCTCATGGCATCGAGCAGAGGGTCAGGCAGCATCACACGGGGCAAAGAAAAAGGATCCAGGGAGCAGGAGGAGCCTCAGCTTCACCCCGGGCACAGGATGAGCTGTGACAGCTCAGCTTCTCCTGCTGCAGCTCCTCGGGGAGAATCCCCTCCCCACTGAGGGTTCGTGGGGGCTCTGAGCTGCTTTGGAAGCCCCAGCTTGGCCTGAGGGGGCTTTGGGCCCATTTTGTGCCAAATTGCAGAAAAGTCAAGCCCTGAACTCGGCTGCTGACTCAGAGCCCAAACTTTTCTGGAGGCAGAGAGCACAAACCCAACCTCAGCACCCTACCCAGGGAGGCTGGAGTGAGTATTTACCAAACTTTCAGATCCCGAGGTGGAGCAGTGTCAGAGAAATGCAAAATAAAACACACTTTGGGGGTGTTCAGCGCTGCTGCCTCGGGAGCAAAGGGGGGAACTCACCCTGGGGCTTTCAGAAGGCTCTCCCCTGATGGGCTGATGGTTAAAAAACCCCTTGTGCCAGTCAGGAATGATGCTGGGCTTGGTTTAATTGTGTCTGAAGCACCTTTAGAGAGGAGGAAGGTGCTGGAAGGAGCGAAGGCCGTTCGGAGCCGAGGCAGCCCCAGCACCTCAGGGCTGCTCTTCGCTCTCTCTCTGAACAGGAAATGTGTTTTTGTCTCGAGCGCTGCGGGAGAAGCCACCAGGCCCCAGCGTTCAGGGCGTGGGGTGCCAAAAACGAGCAGCTCAGGAGGGCTGGGAGGTGCCCAGGGCAGCAGGGGATCCGTGCAGGGACCTCGCAGGGATCCAGGGATCCTCCAGCACATCCGAGGGACAGCCAAGGGATGGAAATGGAGCTGCAGGAGCAGCTCTTGTGCAGGAAAAAACTGCACCGCTGAGGAGGGAGAATCTGGGGCAGGGGAACTGCAGGAGTTGCATTTTCAGCGGCAGGAAGAGCTCGGGGTGGGACTGGGTGAGCTTTCAGGTCCTTCCCAACCCGAACCATCCTGGGATTCCGTGATTCCCCGGGGCTGGAGCAGTGCCAGGCTGGAAGGTGCCCGTTCCTGAAGGCTCCAGGGGTGGTTCTGCTCCCTCTCCAAGAGCAAAGCAAAGCTGCAGCATCCCACAGCTCAACCGTCTCCTTCCTCAGCACCATCATCCCCAATTATTTGGTTTTCCCTGGAAGAGGCTGCAGGGAAGGCACTGGATCAGCACTGCACTGATCCCACCTTGCATAATTTTTAACTCCCCCAGTTTTGCCCAAAGTTTCACCATATTTGGTTTCCGAGCACTTGGAGTCATGGGTTCAACAAGTGTTTTCTCTTTTATTTTTAATTTTTTAAAAATTATCAATTTCCGCATGTTTTGGTTGTGGAGGAAAGCCTTGGAACCACGACTGGCCACGAACTGCCAAACCCAGGCAGCAATTTATTCATTTATTTATTTATTATCGACTGGGAGCCTCAAGGCTTGAACAGCCTCAGGATTCTGAGCCTTTGCCTGGTGCAGGACCTGGCTCCGAGAGATTTTCTCGTTTGCTGGGGCCGCGGGGTCACCGTGTGCCACTCACTGGGCTCCAAGGCCTTTGCAGCCAAGCAAACAAAGCTGCTCCCTCGCCAAAATCCTCATTGATCCTGGCCCGGCTGCCCCGTTTGCTGTCCAGCAGCAGCTCCCTGCAGAGAGGAGGAAGCTCAGGGTGCTGAAACCGGGCCCGAGCTCGGGGCATTTCTGCTCTATTTACAGAGAGCAGCACAAACATTTCAGCCTTGCCTGGGCTGCGTTCTCAGCTTAACCTCTGCCTGTCCCTTCCCAGCACAGCCTCAGGGGCTCTGCTCCCCCCCGGCAGGGGGACACAGGGGCTGGAGAGGTGTCCCCAAAGCTGTGGCTGTCCCTTGTCCCAGCACAGCCTCACATGCTCTCCTCCCTCTCACGGGGAACCCTGGGTTCTCAGAGGTGTCCCCAAAGCTGGGGCTGTCCCCGGGTTCTCAGAAGTGTCCCCAAAGCTGTGGCTGTCCCTGGGCTCTCAGAAGTGTCCCTGGGTTCTCAGAAGTGTCCCCAAAGCTATGGCTGTCCCTGGGCTCTCAGAGATGTCCCCAAGGCTGTGGCTGTCCCTGGGTTCTCAGAGGTGTCCCTGTGTTTGCAGAGGTGTCCCCAAGGCTGTGGCTGTCCCTTGTCCCTCCAGGAGAAGCTGGCAGGGAGCGGTGCCCCGGCCGTGGCTGTAGAAGGAGAAACAGCAACAACAGCCGCAGCAGAAACAGGGGGAGGTTCGGGAGGAGCAGGATTGCGGCTCTGCTGAGCCCTGTCCCCTCCCCGACGCTGCTTTGCCGGTTTTGTCGCTGTCCCCCCGGTGTGTGCCCCCGAATTTCCCGTGGGCGGGAAGCGAGCCCAGCCCTGCGCTGCTGCCCTGCAGGGCGAGCTGAACTTCCATCCTCAGTGCCCCCCACAGCCGGCCCCGGAGCTCTTGAACCCCCTGCACCCCCAGGACAGCCCGGGGACACTCGGGGGACACCTGGAAGCGGCCGATCCCGCAGCCCGCGGGCACCTCTGGCACCGCCCTGCCTCTCCTCCCCAGGGCATCGCTCCTGGCCCTCCTCAGTCCTACAGACGAGGCAGGGAAGAACTTCCCACCGCGTCCCGGTGCCCTCTGACAGCTCCGGTTTTCCTCTCCCGAGCACCCAACAATCGCTCGCACCCCACCCACTCCTCCCGCTCTCACCCCGAGGGGGGAAATTTGATTTCGCTGCAGCCCAGCCTCTGCCACGGGGCAGCTCCGGCGTGGGTTCACAATTCGCGGCTCCAGGCTGAAGATTTGAGGCAGTTCCTGGTGAAGCGGCGCTTTCTGATTCAAATCTGCTCGGGGAGAGCCGAGCCCGCGGGCTGAGCTCTGTCCCACCCCGCACGGGGGGTCCCGGCTGCTCGGAGCCCCCCCTGCGCCTCGCTGCCCCCTCCCTGTGCCCAGCAGGGAACGAAGGATCGGGTCTGTGCCCGGCGCGGTGCCAAGGGCGCTGGCAGCTCGGCCACCTGCAAATGATGCGCCCCAGGAGCCATCCGGGCGGTTCCCCAGGACAGCATCAGCCCCGGGATTTGGGGACTGGGTGGGACAGAGCCAAAGCCGGGGGATGCAGGAGCTGGGGGACCTTCCCTGGACAGTCCCTGACCAAAGCAAGTCCCCCTGGGACAGGGACAGCCAGGTGAAAAGCAGGGCTTGCTGTTTGTTCCTGGCGTGTCTTTAACCAAATTCTGCTCATCTGCAAAGGTTCCAGCTGCTGGAGTAAAGCAGGGCCTGAACAATGAGAATTCTGTGATTCGCACTCCAAACAGAGTCAGAATTACTCACTGAAGCCACACTGGAGGTGTCCCCAGACTCCTCCTGACAGGGCCCTTGGCCTTTCTGCCCCACTCACAACCTTTCCTTTCCTTTCCTTTCCTTTTCCTTTCCCCCCAACCCCTCCAGTCACTGTCCTGAGCTCACAGGACCCCTCTCACTTTCCCAGTTCTGTGCAGGATTTGGGGCCAATTCTTCGAGCAAACGGCCCCAATTCCCGGCTCCCGGGTGAAGCAGGAAACCCAAAAGAGAAAAGAACAATAAAATATTTACAGAAACCACCCCAGTCCTATCTGCTGAAGGCATTTCTGGTCAAACCAGTTGATCAGGAACAATTCTCCATGAAACTTTAGAGGATTAAAGTGGTGCCTTTCCCTGGCTGTTTTACCCTGGAGCCGGCAGGCAGATATTTGCTGCAGGTAAACAACACAGCCCTGTTTATGGGACACTGTGCAAATATTCCCCAGCGTGTTTATCCTGCAGGCCTCGCTCTCTGCAGGCAGGAAGCGATTGCAGAATGAGGACACCCCAGCCCTGCTCCTTGCCAGAGCCTTGGAAGCAGCTGTTGGATAAAATCCACCTTCGTTTTGGAGGGTGAATCCTGCCTTGCTGGCTGAGGTGGAGAAGGATGAGGCCGTACACCTGTCTGCCCTCAAAGGGATCCTTTAGGATCGGGAGAGCCTTAATTCTGTTTCATTAATTAAAAGAAAGGGTCATCAAAAGAATAATAAGAGAGTTTTCCATTAAATTCCACAGTGACAGAACAGGGCAAAAATGATTTAACGATTTATCATTTGCTCACCACCACCCCAGGTTTCTGTGCCTTCCCTTCTCTCCCTTTCATCTCCCTAAAAGTTGTTTTCCTTCCTGTCGCACTCCTCTGGAATTTTTGTTGCTATTCCAGCACCAGGAGTTGAGCAGGAGGTGTCCTCGAACCAGCCCAGCCTTCAGCTCCTCTGCTCCTGCCATTCCCAAAATGAAATATCCCCAGCAGGGATGCACTGGGGACTCTGTGATTTATTTGATTGATTCCCCTCATCAGCCTGATCTCAAATCCCAGGGGTGGCTTTAACCTTTCACGGGAGGAGCTGTTCCCCGACCAACTCTCCCCGATGTTCCCACTGCCAGTTCCGTGTCACTCCCAGCCCCGGGGGTCACCGGCATTCCACGAATCCCGGGATTAACGAGGGCAGAAAGGAGGAATTGCCCTTTGGGGTCAGGGCCACGAACAGCCCTGGAGATGCCCCCAGCAGCGGGTCCAGCCAGGGTCCCCCCGTTGCCCATCCCGGAGCGCGAGCAGCGGGACGTGACGCGATGAGCGTTGGCACAACGGGATCAGCCCCAGAGCACCCCCACCCCGCCTCATCCCCCTTTTCATTTTCCTTGGGGAGCCAAAGAACCACTTCTGGAGAGGATTTAGCTCCAGTTTGGGGTTTTAGAGGGAATTTTTCTCTTGCAGGAGCTGGCAGAGAGCAGAGTTAATCCCGCACAGGATGAACGGATTTGTTCCTGTTCCTGTCTGCAGCTCCCAATTTCCAGCTGATGGGCCACAACCACTCCTCCCTAAAATCCTGAAGGAATCTCCAAGTGCTCCAGCCATGGAGCCACTCAGAGTCAGCCTCACGAGGATGAGGTTCCTTGAGGTTTTTCCATTTTCCTGACTTTTGTACAACATTTCTCACCTTTCCCCCACAGGGAGAGCAGCTCCTCCTCCATCCAGCTGTGGAAGGGCCCTGAGACATCAACTCTGCTCCTCATTTGGATGGAAAAGATTCCCAAGGACACCAGGAATTGGCTTCAAGTGGCCTTTCCCCATTTTTCTGGGCAGATATATTCCAGAGATACATTCCAACGAGGAACGTGCTGTAAGTAGCAGCAAGTTGAGCCCGAATTTATCATCAAACCTCTCCAGGACAAACTTTATCCACATTCCCAAGTTTTTACCCTGCTCTGGAAGCAACACCAGCCTGGAGATGGCATTTCCCAGCCCTCTCTCCTCGTTGTTTTTCAGAGAAAAGCCCGGACATCAAAGGCAGTTTGGAGAAATCCTGCGAGGAAAAGGAGGTGGCAGCTTTAATTTTGTTTTATTTTGAAGGTCTGTTACGCCAACAGCTGCTCTGCCAACCCTGCCAGCTCCACCAGGCCCGGGCTCTTTGTTTTGGTGGCAGCAATGCCTTCCAGCACCGAAAACCTTGGGAATTTTTGTTTCTTTTAATTAGTGCAGATCACAGGCCCGGTCTCTTCCTGGTTGGGTTTGAGCTGGAGGTGCAGAGGGAGGAATTCCCGAATTCCCCGCTTCCCACGCTGGGCTCCGCTGCTCTTCAGCCCTGGGGAGGCAACGCCGAGGCTGGGAATTCTCCTCCAGCCAGGGGAGGGTGGGTTTCCCTCCCCAGACTCTCTCAGGGTCCAAGCTGCAGCACTGGACTGGGTTTTCCAGAGAATCCGTGGCTGCCCCAGCCCTGGAAGTGCCCAAGGCTGGGCAGGAGCAGCCTGGGATGGTGGGAGGTGTCCCTGCCCATGGGTGAGCTCGAAGGTCCCTCCAACCCAAACCATTCTGGGTCCAACCCAAACCATTCTGGGATTTTGGGGCCCCTCTCCTGGGAGATTTCACGGGTTCTGCCCTCACCCTCTCCCAGCACAGAGACCTGGCCAGGGCGAGGCAGAATCCCTGAACTCAGAGCGGGCTGAGGACACATTTCTGGAAATAAACAAACAGCCAGCAGGCTCCCCTGAGATGGGAGCCAAGATAACAGCATTTAATAACAGCTGCCTTTGCCAGGGCGATCCAGGCCCATTAAGAACGTTCCTGTTTGCATGAACTCACTTGGGAAAATGCGATATCAGAGGTAAGAAGTTGTTAAACTCCCCAACTCGGCCTTTTTTACACTTAAAAGCCCTTGGTGCTGTGGGCAGAAGGAGACTCAAGGGTGAGAACAAGGACTTGCACCCATGGATGTTTTCTTTTTCCTTCTGGCACCTTGCTGTCCTAAAGAAGGAAATGGGGAAAATGTTTCAAAGTCACTTAAGTGGTTTTATTTAAAGGTGTAAAACCAGTTTAATGGGAATGAAAGAACCGAGTCACTTCCAAATGTGAGACCTGCTCTGCCTCTGAGAAATGTGTTACTTATTAATTTAAAATTAATGGGCCGAACTGTTTCTGGGAACAGAAACTGCTTCAAACCCTGTGTCATAATCAGCAGTGAAGTAAAATTAAAAAAAAAAAAAAAATAGGGCCAGTTTAGGGAAAAAGCAGTGACAGCTCTGTGTGGTAAATTGGATTATAGACAAATTATTCCTTCACTCATTTCTAAGGAAGTGAAGCAGAAACACCACAATAACATCACCTTCAGAAAACACTCAGAAAACCATTTAGCTAAAAAAAAAAAAAATTAGAATTCCAAGCAGAGACTTTAAAAAGAAAAAATTCAGTACTGGCTTGATATCAGGAAAGGAAGAAAACAGAAGTTCTCATGCTTAAACCACTGCAATTAATCAAAAATATCTGAAAAGGGTTGTAACGAGCAAAACCAGCAGAGCCCTGCGGTCAGGGAAGGCACTGGCTGATAGTGAAACCCCAAAACCTCCTGCAGGGCCAAGAGCTCAGCTGGAAACACCCCAGGAGAGGAGAGAGGGAGGCAGCAGGAATTGGGAATCGCCTGGGGCCGTTCCCTGCCCCGAACACGAACGTGACCCAACCTGAGGGATAAGAGAGGAGTCAGAAAAAATCCCAGCTCCTCGTCGAGACTCCCAAATCCCGACTGAAAGTGAAGCCAACTCTTGAATATAAAGCAAAATTTAGAGTTTTGGAGGGTAAATGGAATATTGGCGAGGAGGCAGAGGATGGATGGGTTTGTACAGGGTTGGTGTCAGCTGTACCCCTGCAGGAGAGGGAATTACAGAGAATATTTTGGGGCCAAGGGCTGAATCTGAGCTGAAAACTTTAATTCAGCATCAACTTCCCAAGGAACTCTCCCTGCTCGGCGTCCACGGGGGAGGGAATTCCACAGCAGCACTTGAACTTGACCTCCATCGATGGGAAGAGGGAAAAAAAAAATCCAAACACACAAAAAACCATTTCCTGGGCTACACAAAACCCCGGCGCTGCTGAGAGCGAGCCCCGGGTGTGGCTGTGAAGCCTCGAGCAAACAAATCCCAAATCCCACATCCCAGAGCTCCAGGGCTCTTCCAGCACAGCCTCTGCACCAACCCCACAGCAGCCCCAGGCACCGGCAGTGCCTCTCTTTAAATTATCCCAACTGGGGGGGACACGGACCCCAAATTCCAGCAGAAGTAAAAAACCCAAACCTGTTCACTTTGCCATTTGCTGCACTGGTGCCTCTGTTTAATTTATCCCAACTGGGGGGACACAGACCCCAAATTCCAGCAGAAGAAGTTAAAAACCCAAACCTGTTCACTTTGCCATTTGCTGCACTGGTGCCTCTGTTTAATTTATCCCACAGGGGAGACACGGACCCCAAATTCCAGAAGTAAAAAACCCAAACCTGTTCACTTTGCCGTGTGCTGCACCAGTGCCTCTGTTTAATTTATCCCAGTTGGGGGGACACAGACCCCAAATTCCAGCAGAAGAAGTAAAAAACCCAAACCTGCTCACTTTGCCACGTGCTGCAGCGGAAGCGTATCCAAACCCAGGGACACAGACCCCAAATTCCAGAGGTAAAAAACCCAAACCTGTTCACTTTGCCGTGTGCTGCACCAGTGCCTCTGTTTAATTTATCCCAGTTGGGGGGACACAGACCCCAAATTCCAGCAGAAGAAGTAAAAAACCCAAACCTGCTCACTTTGCCACGTGCTGCAGCGGAAGCGTATCCAAACCCAGGCTTTTAAAGGTTTTAAAGGCACAAATTCCGCGTTTAACACACGCACGGGAGCAGAGCACGAATTCCCCGCAGGATCTGCCCTTTCTGGTGCCCGTCGGGGCACGGCACGGCTCCGGCGCCGCTTTTGGGGCGGAATTCCAGAGGATTCCCAGCTCATCCCAAAGGGAAGCGGGAAGAGGGCGCCGGCCCAGCGCCCCCTGCTGGCACAGCGCGGGCATCCAAAATGAACCAAAATCGGGAAAATCTCACCTGGGAGCGGAGACGCTGCTGGGAACGGGACGGACTCTGCTCCGATGGAGTTGTCGATAGGAAAAGTTCCCCGTGGGACCTCCAGGAGCTGTGGCTGGACCAGTCCGTGCCCAGGGTTGCCATGACAACAGCCGGGGATGCGTTATCCCGTGTTCCCGACGAGCCTTTTCCATAAGGACAGGCGGAGGAGCTGCCGGGACACACGATGGGAAGCTCCCGGAGGGGAAGGTGACATTCCAAGGGCTTTGTCCCTCCTCTCCTCGCTCCCTCACATTGGTTTTGGACCTGAAAATTTCGATTTACAACTCCAGGAAGAGGCTGGGGAAAGCACAATTTTCGGAATGATTTCATTCTCCCCCTTCAGCTCTCAGGTACCGACGGGAAGGTCACACCCGGCCCAAAGCTGACTTCCCCTCCTCGGAGAATTCCAAGGAATTCACCCCAAAACTCTCAGAGATCCTGGAAGATGAACACGTTTTACCTCTCACAACACAAACCCAGCACAGGACGAGCCCTCCGGAGCAGCAGAAAAATGACACAAGTCGTGTTCATGGGTTATAAAAGCCCTTTTATAAAGCCATTTTTAAACAAAACCAAAAAGTTTACAAAAGAAAATAAAAGATACAGAAGAATGAGTTGCTTAATATATTCCAAAAAGGAGAAAAATAAAAGAGGGGACACAATTCCAACATGCTGAACAATAAAGGGTTCGTTTTTTCCTCGTGGTTCTTTTTTTTTAATACAAAATACAAGCGAAGGATACACATACTTAAAACAGAGCTCAGGAGCAGGTATGCAGTCCTGGGAACCCTTTTTTTTTTTTTTCTCAAGAAAAGCAAAGCAGGGTTTTTGTTATTTTTTTTGTTTTTCTTTCTTTGCAGGTACATACAGAGACTCGGAATATGTCAAATTAATTAAGTAGCACAAAAGACCATCACACGATTCTACCAATGAATGTTTGCAGCTAGAAATTCACGAACATGGTCAACAGTCATGTTCACTTCAACCCCTTAAAAAAAAAAAACAAACCAAAAGAAGTGTTTTGTTTTTAATTTTAAATAAAGCATTAATGTTACATTCAGACTTAACTCCTAGTACCATGCTAGATCTCAGCGTTGTCCAGAGTTCCCAACCCCACAGTGATGACTGTTTGCAGCTGCCCCCTTTTTTCTGCTTTTGAAATTAAAAAAAAGCCCCAAAAATAAAATAAAAATTCAAAAATACGAGGAGGGGAACTGCAAAGAGCCCCATTTTTTTTTCCGAAAAGCTCACCAGGGGATCGCAGATACTCAAAGACAAAATATTCATTGCATACCAAAAAATGATGCCTTGCCCAAGGCCCTACCTGGAGTCTCCTCCTCCACCTTCACACTGCTCACTCAGGGTTTGCTGTGACACGATGGCAAACAACAACAACAACAAAAAAAATTTACGTAGCTCTTATTTTCAATTATTTTTTTTTTTTCCCCGTTTTGTAACAATTGCTTCTGGAGGAAGGAAGGGGGGGGGGGGAGAAAAAAAAAAAAAAAAAAAAAAGAAAAGAAAGCAAAACCTCACAAATGCTGAGAACACAAAGGGAATGGGACGTCAGACGCTCCCACTCGCACCCGCGCACTCACACACCCGAGTTCGGGGGCTTTTACACACATTTAAGTCTGGCTTAAGCTGATTCGAGGATCTCCACCCACCCTCCTCCCTCCCCCCTCCCAAAATATATATATAAAAAACCCTCGCCCCACTATACAAAGCATTTGCACACTGGTGGTTTGCAGTCACACTGAGCATGCTGGGCCGGCGGCGGGGCAGAATCGGGGCCGACGGAGGTGACACGGAGCCAGCACCTGGCAGGGCTGGGCTGGGCTCGGGAAATATTTATGGTTTGATAGGAAGAGTTCCATGAAAAGACATTCAGCTACTGAAGTGGGAAGGCTGGAATTTGATTTAGAGCTAGGCTTGGCTTGGGGAGGTCTCCAAAGGGCGCTGTCGGCTCTCCCTGCTCTGCTGGGCTCAAAAAACCCCCAAATCCTCCTGGACAGCCAGAACAGAGTGTTAGTGTTGCTTCTATTCCATCAGAACTCGTATTTAAGCCTCCCAAAACTGCAGGGAAATACTCAAAGCTGAGGGGAAATGCTCTATTTGATCATATACAGACAGAATATTGAATTTCCACGTACGGATGTGACAGCAACTCCCCCCCAAACTCACACATCCTGAACGCCAGCAACTGCCCTGTGACAGCGTCCCTTCAAAACATCCACCTGCTCCACTTCCTCCCCCCTCCAACAGAGGAATGAATTCTCCATCAAATATTAAACTCCTGGATCAGTCCACAGCTTTTAGGAGCCGTGTGTCCAACGAGAGGATCTGTTAGAAAAATAAACACTTCACGAACGAATGACAGAAAGCAAAGCACCAGTTTTCTACAGCTCCAAAAGCTTCCAGCATGTGACAGTTTCCTTCCCTCCCTCTCTCACCCGGGTGCCTCAGGGGCTTCCTGTACCTTTGTGACCATCACCAGTGGAGGGAATATCAAAAAAAAAAAGGAGAAAAAAAAGGGGAAAAAGGAAAAAAACCCCAGGAATTCCAGATTTCTGGAATGGTGGTGCCCCAGCCGGGCTGGCACAGCAGGCTCCGAGCTGGCAGCTGGCACTGGGGGGACACCCAAGGGTGCTGCTTCTCTCCTCTCCCTCTCTCTGCCTTGAGGAAGTTCAAAGTGATGAAAAGCTCCTCAGCTGCCCCATTTTTCAGCCCTGCTCTCCCCACAGCCCCTCCTGCCCCCCTGAGCTCGGCATGGGTGGAATTCCTCCTCCTGCTGACCCAAACCCATCTTCAGCACGAAATCCCAGCTGGAATTGCTGATTTTGACCGATTTTGCCAAGTTCAAGGCAGGACTGCTGGCACAAACCAGAGCTGGATGTGGTGGTGAGGACTTAGGATGTACAAAAGGAGACAGGATGGAAGTTCTGAGCTGAAATTTTAAGAGCTAGACCAAGGCAGGGCTCGAGACTGACTGAACTTTGGAATAAATCCATTTTACCTCTCTGCAAAGGCTCCAGAACTACAGCTGTGGGACAGAAAATCTTTGCAAAGCCTCCTCCTGAGAATGAAACTTTCTGCTCCATAAAAATCTCTTCATGCTCCTAAAGAAAAGGCATTTTCCCAGCTTTCCTTCCAGAATGTTTAATACAAATCAATTCCAAAGGGCATTTAAAAAGGTGGAGTTTGCTGCTGCTGAAAAATGTTGTGTGCTAAAATAAAAATAGTCAAAATAATAAAAATATTCACCTTGAGCATTTTCTTCTGTCTGTAAAAATGTGACCTGCTGTGTTTCTAACAGAGGAGCCAAGAGACCGTCAGGGCTTAGTGTATGCACACATCAGCAGAACAGGTTCAGAAAAAGTTACAAAATCCCCAAAATCCAGGATTTTCATAGCGTTTGGGTTGTGACACACTCAGAAAGAAGCATCAGGCAGCCTCCAACACATGAGAAATGAACGTGTGAGAAAGCAGCAGAGTTTTGTAAAATAAAGGGCCAAACCTGCCAGGATAAAACGATCCAAAAGCTGAACTGAGAACAACAGAGAAACGATTTTTCACAGCCTTAACTTTTCTTAACCGTGTTAGAAAGAAAAATAAACCAAAAATGTATTTTAGCTGAGATTCACAAAATACAGCCTTCAGAAAACACCTGGTCTGGCAGGTGAAGAACCAGATCACCTGGAATTATCCTTGTACACCTGAATTCCAAAAAAACCCCTCAGAACCCAATGGACAAGAGTAGCCTGAAACACAGTCTGGCCTGCAGGGGAACAGCTCTGGGAACCAGACATTTGCAAAAGTGTCTGCTACCCCCAAATGGTTTTGATTTCTATAATGTGGCCATTTCTTCTCCCCAGATTACCCAAGAAGCTGAGGGAATGCAAGAGGCTCTGCTCTCCCAGAAATCCAGCAGTGGGAAGAGGTGTGGGAGAGGAGAGGGGATTTACATTCACTTCTTTTTCAAGATTGAGATTTCCCTGCAGCCTGAAGCTGTTCTGAAAAAAAAAAAACAAACCAAAAAAAAAAAAAATCAACCCACTTTAAAAAATAAAAATTTAAAAAAAATAGATTTACAATGAAACAACATCATCTTTATTGTAACGGCAACAGCAGTTCCACGAGAGCAAAGAACGTTAGAGAACTTCGATTTTTATAAGCCAAGGGAAAGGAATTTACCAGCCTCAATAAAATCCAGGGCTAGGGAATCACACAAGACAATCACTCAGCTGCTGGAGGAATATTCCATTCCCCACCTGAGGCTCCACACTGTGCTCAGCATCTTCGGGCTCCCTACGGATTCAACGTCCTTCCTGATCGTATTTAGTGTATCACATCTAAGAGCTCTCAAAAATCCCAAACAGGATTCAAAACCAGAAATCCCAACTAATTAGCTGCCTTATGTTACCTTCAAGAGGCTGGTTACAAAAACGTGTAGTTCTGAGACAAAAAAAAAAAAACCAAAAAAATGAGAAGGATGCAAAGCTTGTCAGCTGGAGGAGAAGTGGGAGCAACGGACAGAAGCACAGAGGGTTTAGGAAGAAATCCAAATAAAAATGGCAGGTCCAGTTTTCAATGTTTCCACCAACAAACAGGGCAGCAACCTCTGTCTCAGGGTTGGAAAAGCAAAGCTGTGGAGTTTACTGGAAGTTTAGAAAATTAAAAAAAAAAAAAAAAATAGGAAGGCTATGGCTGCTTGGATAAAAACACATTAAAATGCCACCACACACACCTCGAGTGTCCTGCTCTGCCAGGGCCATCCTGACTCCAGCTCCCCACCCAGCACTCCCAGCTCAGGGAGCTGGGCCAGCAGCCCATCAGCAGGAGGGTGGGAGCAGATCCCATAGGCAGGAGGGGAGCAGATCCCATAGGCAGGGTGGGAGAAGATCCCACAGGCAGGGTGGAAGATCCCACAAATCTCCCAGGCAGGAGGGGAGCAGATCCCACAGATCCCACAGGCAGGAGGGGAGCAGATCCCACAGATCCCACAGGCAGGAGGGTGGGAGAAGATCCCACAGATCCCACAGGCAGGAGGGGAGCAGATCCCACAGATCCCACAGGCAGGAGGGGAGCAGATCCCACCGGGAGCAGGGTGGGGACAGGGAAGTGGCACCCTGGAGCTGCCCAGTGCCCGCTGTGCCCCCTCTGCCAGGGATCCCTGGAGCTTTGCTGAGGACAGATGGAGGGAGGGAAGAGAAACACTCAGGCCTGACTCATGGGATCTAAACTGACCAGAGCACTACAGGAATCCTTTGCTCACACCCACAAAAGGACATCCCTCACCCCAAAAGCTGAAGAATTTAATTTTACATTATTCGTTAATTTTTTTTTTTCCTTGGAAAAAAAACTCTAATAAACACATTTTCCACGATACCAAATGGAAAGCAGTTTTAAAAATGGTTTGCAATTCCTCTTCCCTGTTCTGCCCATCTACAGAAGGAATAAAAGAAGGGTTAATGGCTGTGGGAAGGCTGGAGGTTGAATATCTGAATTTGTCTGGAATGGGCTGCAATTTGCCTACAGCAGAACAGGTTTCTATCCAGCAGAGACAAAAGATCTCCCATCCTGACTGGAGGGGCTTTTCTAAATCAAAGACACTGGACCATCTCCGAGTTTCTTGATTGCTTTCCATGAAAAACGTGCCTGAATCCAAGAAACACAGGATTCCTCCCTGGGTTTCATCTTCCTCCATTGGAATTAGATCAACTACATTTTTGCTGAGACTGAACTTGTCTCAAAGTCTGTTCAAGCAGAGGTTCATTATTTTTCCATATATTCCAAATACAGAATAATAGTTTTAAACAACTCTTACCAGCATTGGGAAAATCTATTCTACTTAAGGATTTGTAAGTATGGTTTCCACAGATCAGTCTCAAACCTTATTGCTTCTCAACTGCAGTATCCCTTGAAAAAAAATAAAATATTGAATGGTCTGTTAAATTTGTCTCAAATGGCTTTTCAGGTTTGGCAGGGGAGGGAGAACGGAATGGCCAACAGAGAACATTGACTTCAAAATATTACTGTAGAAGGGTTTCCTCTTATTAAAAAAGGATACACTGTATTAAACAGCTGAAAGTAAAGACAGCATTCAAAGCCCATGAGTCAAGCCACAGCCAAAACCGTGTTCTACCCCTAAGTATGTTTTTCTTTTCCTTTTTCTTTTTTTTTCTCTTTTTTTTTTTAAACAAAGATTTCTCCTCAACTGCCATTTTAATCTTCACCAGAGGGTGCTTCATCTTCAGATCCCTCATCCCCTGACTTCTCTGGTGGAGGGCTGGCTGATTTTTTCTTTTCTGGGGGACTTTCAGGCTCTTCATCCTCTTCTTTGGGGGATGGGGTCTTTTCTTTTGTTGCCTTGGAAGCTGTGGGGCGACCTGCCTTCCCTTTGCCTTTCACTGGGCTGGGGGTCACTGGAAAGAGAAAAACCTTGTAAAACTCAGCAGCAGCAAAGGCAGAAAAACTCACAGTGTGTCACACAAATGGGATTGAAAAGTCCTTCAGCAGCAGTCTGACCATAGCCACGGTGTTTTTAGCACTCCCAATTTGCAAAGCTGAAGGGAAGAGCAATCTAACAAGATTTAAAAGCTGTTTAACTGCAAGTCCTGACTAATTGTTGGATGTGACACCATAAATGGACACAGCTCTTGGCAAACCAGAACACACATTGCTATTATCATTTGAAGCTTCCTTTGGTTCAGATTTTCCCATCCTAAAGACATCACAAAGTCCACAAACTGTTATTATTTGGCTGTGAGGCACAGGAAGTCAGAGTGCAGCACCTCAACAGGGAAGGTTTTGGATATTACGAGTTTTTACCAACAAGACATAGGTACCAAATCAACCCCTAAAGTAAGAATTAAAGCCAGCTTGTTATTCCATACTGCTGCTTTAAACCATGGCATTTTGGCCCTTCAACATTTATGTGGATGTCTGTGACACCAAGATTTCTCCCAAGTCTTCTGCAGCAAAAAGAAAACCTGAGTTTTAAACTGAGTAACTTATTTTGCACAGACTCACCTGTAGCCTTTAGCCTGGGCTTGGGCATTTTCTTTTCTTTCCTCTCTGGCTTGGATTTCTTGGAGACCTTCTTGTTTTTCTTTTTTGAACTGCCATAGTCACTGTCATCATCATCTTCCATGAGGAAGTCTTCATCACTTCCTGAATCTGCTGGAAGCGTAAGGAAATTCAAGTTTTTTTGGGGAAAAATAAGGAAAGGGAGGAGAAGATCCAGCTGAGATGTGCCAGTTAAACTGCAGACACAGACCTTGTGGCCTGGAAACCTTGTGGGCTTCCATTTATCAGCTAAATGTACAAAATGTGACTAAGTTTTTACATCAGCAATGCCTCAGAACCAGAGGGACAGCGAGAAGCAGCAAAAAGCATTGAGAACTTTACAATTATCCTTTAGGGCTGCTTACAGAGAAAAAGATTTTTGTAAAAGACTTTGTAAAATAGACACATCTTTGTAAAGCACACCCATCTTTGCTGCAAGCTTGGAACACCAATTCTAGATGTGCAGAACCCAAGCTGGACAGACACACAGTACAAATGAAGTTACTAAGGAGCACAGTTTGTGTCCTCAGTGTCCCTTTTGCTGTCACCTTCTCCAATCCCATTTACTCACTCTCCTGGAACTGTGCCTCATCATCCTCTTGCTCTTCCTCCTCACTCCCCACATCATCCATGAGCATCTCCCGCTGTTTCGAGGCTGCTTTGGACGCCGCCTGCCGCTGCTGACGAACGTTTTTGTGATCTTCCTTCTCATCCTCGCTGTCCTCTGCAGCAAAAGGCCCCAGGGTGTGGTGAATACAGAGCAAAACAGGGGCAGGGCACTCATGAGGGGATTAAAACACTCACTGAGTTACTCTGAGGACAATTCACCCCCATAAACACCTTCCTTATTCACCCAAGGAGGACCCTCTGCAATATTTTTCACTGCAAAATAACCACTTTTTTTCTCTCGGTTTTTTTTTTTGTTACCTGCAGGCCTTTTCCTGGATTTGGAGGCTGCTCTCTTATTCTTGTCTGGTTTAGCCTTCTTTCCTTTTTTGCTTTTTTGAGAGCTCTCATAGTCGCTGTCAGCTTTGCCATCGTCAGCTCCTACGTCATCATCTTCACTGCCAAAATCTTCATCTGCAAGGAAAAGGCACTAAGGTGAAGTTTCTTGTCTCATTCTGGATAAAAACTGCAGGGAAGGGATCAGGAGATCCATCCACTTGTGAAGACCAATTTTACAGGACCATCACATTACACAAAACAACGTTATTCCAAACCAGGGTGGGAAGTAACAGCAGCAGAGGCAGCATCCAACTTGAAGTAAGTCAGAATTATTTCTTTTCTGTCTCAAATCCTACTCCTGCAACTCTCACAGGTGTGAAAAGACACAATTTAAAGATACACCATCAGTACAATGCAATCAGTTACCTGCCGAGTGTGAATCATCTTTCTTAGTCTTCACATCTTTGTCTTCTGAATCCTCACTGCAAATGAGAGAAAGGTAAAGTCTGACTGCTGGTCTTAACTTTGGCTTCAGTCACTGTGGTGTGGAAAATAACAGTTTTTAAAGAGCAAACTGATGTCTAGGCTGAGAATTTTCACTTTTCCTGGACATATTTCAGGATTACTCAGCTGTCTGTGAAGTTCTCATGGTTGGGAAGATAATGTTCAAACTCTGAATCACAGATAAACTTAAACCAAGCAGGAAATAATCAGAGTGAGGTGAACCATGCACTTCACTCAAACCAACCCACAACCCACGTGGCTTCCATTTTAGTTACAATTTTCATGGTTTATATGCAGTCTATAAATGAAATAAAGGTTTATTCTGAAGAGATTTATAATCAGCACTTGTCTTTATGTCATTGTTTAGACTCCATTCTGTGCACGTTGCTCTTAACTGGCACGTGTCTGGTCTAAGCTTTCTCAAATTATTTCATCATTTGATTGATTTGGAGAATAAAAGACACCTTGGGTTTATAGAACAAGAACCAGCAGGCAAAACCCCCATCCCTGAAGCTGCTATCTGTCCTGAAAACAAAAAAAATGACTAAAAAGGTCTCATGGCAATCGTTTGGGGAGCACACTTACTGTAAAATGGAGATTCTACAGGTAAAATTCACTTTTCAGCAGGGCAGCACTGAGGCTGCTGGAGCAACTCAGCTCCCAAGCCAAGTTCCGTGTTTATGGATCAGCCAAAATGAGGAACAAAGAGCCACAGAACCACCAAATGTCCCCAGGGGCCACCCCACCCCAGCTGGCACCACAGGGATGCTCTGAGCAGGCTGCAGGACGCGGGGCAGGAGCTGCCCCTTGCCACTGACTGACCTGGGGATTGCAGCAGCTGCCAATCCTCGTACCCGGGATCACATTCCCTGCTATCCCAGCTGCCTGCCTCGGGAGCTTCTGGAATGATGAAGCACTACTGACAAGTGGTTCACACATGATTTCTCTGTCTACTCGCATCAGGAAGAAACCACCTCAGCGTCTCAGCTGGGAATGAAAGCCCTGGCTGAGAGCTCCCAATCTCACTGCAATTCCACTCCTCTTGGAAGATGCTGCTCTCCCCACACACAGGACAAGGCTTGGAGGCACGTTCCCAACAGATGAAAAGCTTCTTTTACCTGTCCTCCTGAGAATTCTTCCCAGATCTCCTCTTATTTTTAGCCTCTCGGGGAGACGAACGGATTTTCTTGGATGGGGGACCTGAATCTCTTCCATAATCGTCATCTGGACAGGACAGCACAAAATGGGTTTGAATCCAACTCACTCCCAGCAAACTGCTTTCCTCAGCTACAACCTCAAGTGATCATTTCATGCACATCAAGAAGAAAAATATCACAAAGCTTCAAACAAACTCTGATGGAAGCAAAGTCCTGGTTTAATCCAGTGATTTTACCTTTTCTTCTGCCAACAGCACCATGAAAATACTGTGTACGGTCAAGTCTCACCCAGGGAAACAGATAAAAAACCTCACAAGAGGATACAGGATCTCATTTTGCACTTGGTTATTATATAAACCTATTAAAAATTAACATCCATACGTATTTCTATATGATTCTAACAGCACACAGCATTTACTGTCCTGTGATGGGATAAAGGATGTCATTAAACAGGAGTTTAAACTCTTCACAACTCTTACACAACACCTTACTCAATTAGTAACAGCACTGTAATTAAGAATTATGCATATTTGTCCCATCTTAATTATGAGTACAACCTGACTTAGCATTGAGTTTATCTTCCAAGAACTCAAAACACCTTCCAGAAATGTTCTGTTAATTCACAGAGATTATATTTTTTTTAGATGCAATCCCCCCCAAAATTCCAGATAACGCGGGCTCAACTGGAGCCACAAAATAAATGGGAAACATCTTTTCCTGTAGAAAAAAAGTGGCATCAAGGAGCCTCTGCCACAAACATAACATAGAGCAAGGAAGGCGTTGCTGCCAACAGCCTCAAGGCACTCCAACAATACAAGCATTAAATAATAGGATTTCTATCACCATTGTTTGTTTAATACATGACATATGAGAAACATTATATTTTCAAATACTTATTAACAGTTCAGGCTGTGAAGAACAGAAACTCCTTGGAATCTGAGCTGAAGATGTGACTAGAAGCAAAACAATTAATATGCATGGCAATAATGAGCTGCTCTAGCCCAAGGAGATTAAGAAAAGAAGTCATTTACCAGCATCATCTGATTCCTGAAACTGGGAGTAATCGACCACCTTCCTGTTCCTGTTAAAAAGCAAGAGAAAAAAAAATTAGGAATTCATAATTTCAGAGCTACAAAATCTTTAAGGAACAAGGAAATGCCACATCCTTGCTTCCAGTGCTGGGTTTGTAGCCCAAAAACATCCCAAGAAAACTTTGATAATTCAGCCACCTCCACCTCTGCAGCCAGAAGTGAACACTAAGTGCATTAAGTATATTAAAGCAGATATAGCATTTTCCTGAGGAGATTTTATAATAATCTGGATTACGGTCCCAGAATCGGAACGTTCTTTTTGATAAGTACACAAAGATTATGGATCAGATAAACATTTCTAAACTGCTCCTTTTGAAATTCTGCTTCTCACAGCTCGCTTGCTGTCACACCTTCTCCTCCAATTTTTATTTTCCCATGTGATAGCCTTGCTTTTAAAGCATTTTAAGTTTTCACTGGGGCTTCCAGGAGCTTTCTCAAAGCGTCACACTAATCCTGTAGGAAGATGTCAGAGAGCTGAAAGCCAACAAAATTAAACCTGCTTCTTGAACTTACTGAAACCTCAAAAATAGAATTGTTGGCTGTTTTATCAGCACCTTGTCAATCAAATCCCAACTACTTTATTGACAAGACGTAACTGCCTTATAACACAGCTACCAGAGGGAATCAAGACAGCCACTAATTCCATTAAATTTGAGTTCCAGCTGACAATGCCTCAAACTCGGACTCCAAGCACCCCCTGGAAGCACTGACAGGGGCTGGGAGGAGGAGGCTCAGCTGGGAAAGGCCCCAAAGAGATTCCCACAGTCCCTTTTTCCAGCCCTTCTGGCCCAAAGCCAAGGATGAGTCTGATTTTGCAGCAATCACCACATGAGCTCACTTCTACAGCTGGAAAACGCCATCCAGCACATGGATCCTTCCTTCTCCTCCTTCCCTTCTCCTGCTCTCAGCACAACTGTGCCAACTCACACCGAGCTCCGTTAATTAACTGTCATTAACACCCTGCACTGCTGATAAACTGTTCAGTTCAAAGACACCCCAAAGCCATCACTGCTGATCCATCCAAAATCAAGTTTAAGTTGCCCTCCTGTACGAGCACCTCTAATTCATGGCTTACAGAAGGATGCAGGAGCAAAACTGTTTTATTTCAACCCAGCACCAAACCTCTTAAAGAAATTAAAACCCAACAAATGAAACCGATCCCTCAAAAAATACCCCAAAAAAACCAATCAGGCAAATGAAAGGAAGACAAGATTTGTACAGGTTGAATCCCATCCAAGCTTTGGAGCACGTGTGAGTGGAACAAAGTACAACAGCACTGTGCACTGTTCACTCCCCCCCAGTCTGAGTGTGGTAAAACACCGGTTTAGGGACACAATTATTGGCAATTATTGATCTACATTCCTATTCCAACAAAGAGCCTTCCTGAAGGTTACCCCCTGACCCATCTCACAAGTGAAAACATTGATTTTATTCTGAAAAGCATCAGAAGAACAATAAAGTTATTAAATGAGAAGTCTGGTTTCACGTATCAAATATTGGGTTATTTCCTGCAAAAGCATAAAGGGGGTGAAAAAAGCAGAATTTCCACATATAAACAACAGTTTCAGACATCACTGAGCTAGCGAACAAAATGGAAATGGCAGCTTTTCCACCTTGCTTCCTTCAGAGACACATTAAATCGGGTACCAAAAATGTAACAGTGTCAGCTACAGCATTAACAGAAACTCTGTCCCTGAGCCAAACATCCTTTAACAAAAACTCTGTCCCTATGGCAAACATCCCTTCCCCAAGCACTGTCCCCTGGGTTTTCAGCCACAGACTAAACCCTGCTCAGTTTTCCTCACATGGTGAGCAGGAGTTGTGATATTTGCATTAAAAAAAAAAAAAAATTAAAAATCACTGTTTCAGAAGAAACCAGAAGTGAAGGCTGTTTCCTTGCATTATCTTCCCTTGCAGGGCAAGGAGAAGGGTGGAGTAAAGAAGGAATCTCTGCACTGATATCACTGGAGATAAAGAGCTCAGAGTCTTCAAGAGCACCAGAGAAGCTCCCAGGGACAGAAACAACCAACCTGCTCCTGCACCTGCCCTTCCCCTCTCTCCATACTCATCATTCACCTCTTTTAGACCAGCCAAGTTTTATTTAGAACTGTCAGCAGCGCTGCTGTGCAATAAGAACTACGAGTTTGCAAAGAGAGCCTGCAGTGTTTACTACACCAAGGTGATAAAAACACTCCGTGCAAGATCACTGGAGTTAAGAGCCAGGAAAAGAGAGCTGGTGTAGTCAGGGAAGAGCCTCTCTTCGCCATAAGATGTTCAAGCAAGCAACCAGCCACAAAAATAAACTCTCTGTTAAATCCACTTAGACTGAGCATAAAAAGACAGGCTAGGGGACAGCTGGGATGGGCATTGTTCAGTCTGGTTTAAAATACGCACTGAAATTTGAAGAGAACTTCCTTGCTAACTCAGATTAGCACTTGAAGTGTGCATGAGAAAAGTTCAGAGAGAGGTCTAACAGCACAAGTTTTTAATAACAGCTGTCAGTCCAGTATTTTTGGAATAAACAGTAACTCATCAACGTTTTAGGATGGAAGCACTTAGCAAAGTTAATTCTCCAGTCATTTAACTACAGCTCAGAAATGCACAGCAATTCTTGCAATGTGCACTTGATGCCTGCCAAACTGCAATTTTGGAATTATGAAAAGCAACATCAACGTGTCAAAGGATCACTAAATGCCTGTAAAACTGAGGAAGGATTGTATGGTGCTACCTCATCTTCAATTTAAAACCCTCAGCCTTTTGTAAACCGACATCAGCACAGCCCTACAATCAGGTAGAAAACTTCTGGGGTTTTTAAAAGGAATGCTTAGATTCCCAGGTATTTTTACAGGCATTAAAACCCACAGATAAAATCAAAATTTTAAAAAAATCCCACAACATTTAACCCTGAAAAGCAATGCTTAAAGGAGGCTTCAAAAATCCAGGCACTGAAGAGGAATGTTTGGGTCAAATGACAACCAGCAGAGGCAACAACCACCCACCCTCTAATCCAACAGGGCAAAGGGAGGAGATTAAATGGTTATGGAGATTTTGTATGGTTTTCTCACCACAGCCTTTATTTAACCAATATAACAAAAAACCCTCAGCATTTGTGAACAAAGCTCCAGCCCTTCCCTGACCCTGAGGGCTCAGCAGTCAAGTTTCACTTTCAGGTGAAGGTGGCCCCTTTCAGGCCAATATTATCAGTAAATATTGCCATTCAAAGCACCTTTTGGTGCCTTTTTTATAGACAGAAAATACAAATTCCAGCCAGAAGTGTTTCTTGCAGGGGTTTTCAGAGCTGTGCAAAGCAAACCCGCAGTGCTGGATTTGGGCCTTCCACGAACATTGACTTAAAACCCCCACCAGAAGGTGACACAGGGCAGCTGGTGAGAGTGAGGGACCCAAACCGTGTCACTTTGGGGTTATCTGGGTAAAAATTGGACTCAGACAGGACTCACCACCACCACTAAGAGGGTCCCCACTACAGAGCTCAGAGTTTGGGTCTGGGGTGACTCCCCACGTCTGTAAGGCCGGGCTCTGCTCACGGCATCTGCAGGATTTTCAGGGATCCACACGACTTCAAACTCCATAAAACAATGAAATGATTTATGCAGCAATAATTAAAGCAGTCTTGTGCCTGTTCTCTATTTGATTCTAACTATAATTGAGATTTTACTACAGAAATGATGCAGAGCAGGAGGGGAACCAAACCCAAACATCCACCCCACTCCCCCACCCCGGTGTTGTCCCTGGTATTTTGAATTTTCTTGGAGCTCCACCTTCTCTCTGTTTCTCTTCAGACTGAAAGAGAGCAAGGATCATCTTTTTATTCATCTGCAAAGTGTCTCCAGCCTGTCTCTGGACCACACAGCATCACTCCATTTTATTAAGTTGCTTTCCTGCAATCCCATGGAAGCTTTTCCAGAATCACAATATTTATACTTCACACTGCCCAGGTAACAACACTGGCAACAAGTTATATTTAATAGATACATTTTTTTTCCTGCAAATAAAATTTCACCCTTCCACTGCAGTGCCAACACCAGACTGGGATTCAAATCCAGGAAAATGAAGGATGTGAAGCCTTGAAGCGCTGAGATCAATTCATAACTGGCTTTAATCTTAAAATGAATGACCAAAAAAACCCCGGGATTTCCACACCTGCCCACAACATCTCAATTTGCAAAGCCTGCAGGAGAGGACCAGCGAGACAAAGCAGAAGAAAGGCCCCATCAGAAGCCACAATTCTGACTTAAAACACATTAATTGATGCTGTATATAAAAAAAGAGTGGCTCCAAGTATTTCATTTCATTTTATTCTATCCCTGTAAGCAGCCCCAGCTCTCTTTGCAGAACTTCAGGAGAGTTACACAGGAGATGCAGGATTTCAGTAATTTCAGGCTCCTTTAGTTTTTCCTCCTTGCCTTTCTCTAATCACAGTGAAAACACCATCGTGACCCACCCAGGAGAAATGGAATTGTGCAGGAAGTACCTGGCTCCCACTGCCAGGCACACGAAGCCTGTAAATACCAAGACTTGATTACTACTTAATTTTCAATAACTGACTTCAACAGCCAGACTCAGCCTTAGGTCAATTTCCTCAACAAGTGGAGTAAAAACTGGAGATATGGGATGGATTTTATTCAGCTCACTGCTTCAGGTGCACACCAGAAACCAGGAGACATCATCTATTAACTCAAAGAACACTGACTAGAGGAAAACTTCCCCACCACTGAATCTCACCCTGATGAAGAACCTTTCACCTGGCTTCCATTTTACCACCAACAAGCTAAGAGAGGCAGAAAAAACTTCATTCCAGCATTAATTTATTAATGGCTTTAAATCTATTAGCAGAGTTAATACTTAGTAGAGCAATATAACGTAGCAGCCACTGAATATTTACCTTTTTTCCCCTGGAAGGGCTATTAAATCCAGGGAGATAAGGGACTGCTGCATCTATCCTGCCACGTGCCAAGAGGTTTTGTGCTCCTAACAACCTGCTGGACTTTGGTGCTTCATTTTCCTGCAGAGCAGAGCCTGCCAGCTGAGGGTGAGACCAGGCAGACCTTTCACAACACTGCAGGACTGGACAGAGGCGTTTCATTTTAATTATTTTCTTGAAACCCTTGCAAAAATACTTAATTCCAGCAAGTTCAGAGGTTGTACTTCTAAAGACACCACCCTTTCCTTACCTGGAGCAAATAAATCTCCAGAGCTGGCAGGAGAACGACCAACACTGAAATGTCCCCTCAAGCAGCAGAATCTCACCACCATTAATTTGGGAAGGTCACCAATCACTGAGCCACTCCCCTATTCAGCAAAGTAGTCCTTGGTTCCATTTATATTTTAAATTCTGCATATTAGAGAGATAACTTAAATACAAATGCTGTAATCTCTAAATGTATATATGTATCCTAGCCACAGTTAAATTGTACTTATTATTTTAACTTGCCAAAGTACCCAACATCCACAGCCCAGACCAGGTTCACTGGGAATAAAAGTACAACCAGTCACTTGAGGTACCTTGAGAATGAAGGAATTCCCAAGCAGTAGAAGAACACCGTGGGAAACCTCACCCCTTTGCTACAAAGACAAATCAGGAGTTCACTCTTTTGCCACCCCTTTGGTAAAGCTTTCAGACACAAGGGAATCACAGAATGTCCACAGCTGGAAAGGACCCACAAGGATCACCCAGTCCAACCTCTGGCCTTGC
Organism: Edolisoma coerulescens; assembly: GCA_013397115.1. Classification (NCBI taxonomy): domain Eukaryota; kingdom Metazoa; phylum Chordata; class Aves; order Passeriformes; family Campephagidae; genus Edolisoma; species Edolisoma coerulescens. The sequence continues at coordinate 1,001,698 of VWZW01000741.1, read as the reverse complement.
ACACACACCCCAAAATCCCACCCTGGGCATCCCTGGCAGCGCTGCCCAAACGCCCCTGGAGCTCCGGCAGCCTCGGGGCCGTGCCCATTCCCTGGGGAGCCTGGGCAGTGCCCAGCACCCTCTGGGGATAAAACCTTTCCCAAATACCCACCCCAACCCTCCCCGCCACAGCTCCAGCCCTGCCCTGTGCCGCAGATTCTCCAACCCCAGCCGAGCCCACCCAGCAGCTCCTCCAGCTCCAACGCCGCTCACCCCAAGCCACCAACCCCAGCCCCACCTCGGCGGCTGCCGGGCACACACATCCCGGCGGAGAAACGCTTTCCTCTTCCCCACGAAAGGAAAAGGAGGGGGGAGACCCAGCAGCAGGAAACGCAGCCCGGAGCGCGCAGCCCGCGGCCGGGCGGGCGGGCGGAGCAGGGCGTGTGGCAGCGCCGCTCGCACCGAGGGGGCGGCTCCTGCCGGCTCCTCCCCTACGCGTGGTTCCCCATGCACAGCCCCCGTGCCCCGGACCCTCGCCGGATGGCACCGCGTCCCCTCCCCCGGCAGCGCGCTCGGCCCGGCCCCGCCGCCCGGCCTGGGCCCCGGGGCCCCCGCGGATGGCGGGGAGAGCAGCGCCCGCCCTGCGCCAAGTGGGTCACGGCGGCGCCGAAAAATTCCCTTTCCCCCGTTACAAAATGTGGGACAGCGCCCGCAGGGCCGCCCCG
>VWZW01000741.1:973620-1000672 GCA_013397115.1 Edolisoma coerulescens | reverse complement strand
CGAGCGTCGGCGGCAGATTCGCCACGGGCTCCCGGCGCCGCCGCGGCCCCGCCGCGCCCCGTCCCGCCCCTCCCGCGCCGCCGGCCGCGTCCTTCCATCGCCGGCGCCCCGCTGGAATTTTTTCCCGTTCCTCCGGGAATTTTTCGGGGCGCTGCGGCGCCTCAAGGCCCGAGCCGCAGATTCGCCGCGCGGGCCCGGCGCGGTTTTGGAGGGAAAACGCGGCCCCGGGCGCGGGTTCCGTGACATTTATTTTTATTATGAAGAAATGCAAAAAATTGGTCTCGGCGGCAGATTTTGACAGCAGCGCTGATGCCACCGCCGTCACTACTCCCTGTGCTAGTCGGCAGTTAAGTACGTGCACAATTTATGCAAAGTCCAATGAAGATTTTTGATTTTTTGCACTTTAAACTCCCCAGAAATCCCAAAATGACTCATTTCGATTAGCAAAGGGGATGCTTTAACCGTGGAAAAATTAAAAGTATTCCACATTCATTAAAATGGCAGCTTCTGCCACAGCAACTCACTTTTGCTTTGCACTTGGGTCTTTGGAGGCTCTTCCCTCCATTTTAGTAAAAATAGCACTTAAAATCCTGTTTTTATACTTTGGGAACCGTGAAAAGATGTTTTGAGAATACAAATATGGTCAGATTTATAGGAGTAATTACAATTACAGGGTAATTCGAGTTCATTTCATGCCCTGCTTGAGTTTCATTGGAATTCCTTGGAATTCTGGCTGTTTTCCTGCTCCATCCCTGGCCCCGGTGCCAGTCAGTGCTCAGGAAAATCCAGCTGATCGTGGAATAAAGAGGCCCTCGGAGCATCTGCCTGTCCCAAAATCCACTGAATGAAGGAGCCCCGAGGAGGAAGGTGCAGAAACCACATCAAGGAATTCTCTGCTGGAAATATTGGATTAAACCCCGCTGGGGCTGACTCAGAGATGCACAAGTTTTGCATGTTTATGTCCCGCCTGTAGCCCAATAAAAATGCAATAATCGAGGATATTTCAGCGGAGTTAATTTGGGTTTTCTTGGGGTTTTTTTATTCTTTTCGGTTTGGTTTGTTTTGGGGTTTTGTGTTGGGGTTGTTTTGGATGTGTATTTGGGATTTTTTGGGGGGTTTTCTGTTGGGGTTTTTTGGGTGCGTATTTGGAATTTTTTAGGCTTTTTTTTTCCCTTCTTTTTGCTTTGTTTTTCGTTTTGTTTTGTTGTATTGGGAGGCTTTTGTGCCTTTTTTTTTTTTCTCTTTTGCTGAGGTGTTTTTTTTTTTGTTTGTTTGTTTGTTTTTCTCCTGTTTTCTGTCGCGCCTATCGCGACTTAGGCAGCCGAGGTTAGGGCAGGGCGATGCCAGCCCGGGGCCATTCCAGCCCCGCTGTCCCTTTGTCATGGAAGTGTCCCCGCACTTCAGAGCTCCGGGAATCCACACCGGGATCATCGCCCCTGCCTGGGATCAACAGGGAAATCCCTTGGGATTCTCCCCCTCATTCCCTCCTCCTCCCACCCCTCCTGCTCTGCAGTGACCCCAAACCAGCCTGGCTTCTGTTCTAGGATTCAATTTGAAATAAATCCCCTATAAATTTCCTCTCCTGTGCGTTTTTATCAGCCCTGGCTTCAGCGAATTGATTTTTATCGTGAAGAAACGCAGAATATGAATCCCACCCGTAGATTTTCTCCTCAGCACTGGTTTCACCAGCACCACTTTCCCCGCGCTCAGCAGCACAACGCATGCACTGAAGATACTTGGTTTTTTGACACTTTAAATTCCCTCTAACCCCCCAAAATTACTCATTTTGTTTAGGAAAGGGGATGCTTTAACCGTGGAAAAATTAAAAGTGTTCCACGGTCATTAAAATGGCAGCTTCTCACTTTTGCTTTGCACTTGGGTCTTTGGAGGCTCATCCCTCCATTTTAGTAAAAATAGCACTTAAAATCCTGTTTTTATACTTTGGGTTCACTAAAGAGACTGGTTTGAGAATACAAATATGGTCAGATTTATAGGAGTAATTACAATTACAGGGTAATTCGAGTTCATTTCATGCCCTGCTTGAGTTTCATTGGAATTCCTTGGAATTCTGGCTGTTTTCCTGCTCCATCCCTGGCCCCGGTGCCAGTCAATGCTCAGGAAAATCCAGCTGATCGTGGAATAAAGAGGCCCTCGGAGCATCTGCCTGTCCCAAAATCCACTGAATGAAGGAGCCCCGAGGAGGAAGGTGCAGAAACCACATCAAGGAATTCTCTGCTGGAAATATTGGATTAAAAGCCAATATTTTTGAAGGGCTGACTCAGAGATGCACGAGTTTTGCATGGTTGTGCAGCCCAAAAAACCCACACTAACTGAGGATATTTCAGTGGGATTTGTTTCGCTGGCAATGCAGGGCAGCTCACACCACGTGTTTTGTACATTTTTGTTATTTTTATTCCTAATTTCAACTTGTAAACCCATTTCTTAGGACTGTTGGGAGAGCGAAACAACAACCACCACCCGAGCAAGGTCAAATTTTCATTTCAATGTTTATTGCAACGCTGCCCCAGCGACTGGTCGATGTGGATTAAAATCCCCACCAGCTTTTCCTCTTTACACGACCCTAATACTGAATTTCACAATGATCAGGACCCTGCCTCTAAAACACTTCTGTGTAAAAGCAAGCAATTAACAACAACAACAAAAAAGCTAAATGTTGATATTGTTGACTTACTCCTGACCTAGAGGCTGCTTCCAAACCCTCCTGCAGTAAAATTCTCCAGCTGCGCGGCCCCACGGAGCGCAGCCATCAAAACACACCTTGGAATCCTCGTGGGTTTTGAGTCCCAGGGCCACAAATTCAAGTTCCAGGAAGGAGAAAGAACGAGGAGGGAACAGGAGCAGCCGGCCCAGAGGGCACAGAGTGAAAGCAGGGAAAAGAAATTCCTTCCTTTCCCAAACTGCTCATTCCTGCTGAGGGTGAAGCAGAACCAACACAAGACTTTGCTGATTCCTATTTGAAAGAGTCAGGTTTTTACCCACCTACATGACCAAGACTTAATTTAAGACATTTCTTGTCTTTTCCCTTTCCAGTTGTTTTAAAAACCAGAATTATTCCAGCTGGCACAAGCTGGGCACAGCCCCTGCTCCTCCCACGCTGCCCCTGGATGGGGCTTTTCAATTGGTATTTAATGGAGAGACAGTTTTTTGGGATTGTTTGGCTTTTTTTAAGCACGGGGAGGTCTCTGAAAACACTCACAGCTGCCCAGGGAAATCGTTTTCCTGCCTGGTTGGGGTTTTACACCGAACCCAAGCAGCTTGTGGGGTTTGTTTTTGACATTTGTTCAGATGTTAACTGACAGTAAACGTGGGAAATGAACTCCCCAAGGCCCACATGGGGACTGGAAACCACTGGGCAGCACAGAAATGCTGTGAAATAGATTAAAAAAAATAATCTTCCTTTGGGTTTTCGATTGATTCTGAGAGGCACTTCTGAAGGAAAAGGTGCAGGTTGAGAGGTGCAGGCACCAGAGAGGCACTGGGAGGTCTCAAAGCGATGATGGAAGAAGTTTTCCTGCAAAATTTCCAGGAATTCCCAGTGAGGGGGCCCTGGCACAGATTATCCAAAGGAAATGTGGCTGCCCCTGGATCCCTGGCAGTGCCCAAGGCCAGGCTGGAGCAGCCTGGGCCAGTGGAAGTGTCCCTGCCCATGGCAGGGGTGGCACTGGGGGATCTTTGCAGTCCCTCCAACCCAACCCATTCCATGATTCCATGACTGGATGGAACAGGAATGGGGAATTTTCAGCTGCTCTGAGCAGTGAGCGGGGCCTGGGCAGGATTCTCCATCTCCAAGGAGAGCTCTTTGCTGAAACACTTTAAGGTGCAAACACAAAAATCAATAAATAACACCTGAATCTTCAGGGGTTTCGTGACACCTCCTTTACAAAATCAGGCACTTCTCCACATTCTACACCGAACTAGAAATATTTATACAATTAAAACTCTTTTTTTCCTTTTTCTTTTTAAGACAATGAAGTAAAATTCAGCAAGGCACTTCAATTTATTTTTTTTTTTTGCTAACCAGTTCTCCCAGTTTCTACAGCAAAACCAAGGGCCCAGAAAAGGGTACTTTTAAGCACCTCTAACCCCAAATTTGGCAGTATTTATGTAACAGAACCCTAGCCCAGGTATTTCAGCTCTTCATTAAAACAGTGGAGCACAACCAGTTCTAAATTTCTCAGCCCTCACTGTTTACTTGTCAATTCTTTTCACCCCAGAGAATGAAAACTCAGATTTTTTTGTGCTCAGTGGAGGTGCTGAGTTCCTGCCCTGCCACCTCCTCCCTCCATATGAGACAGGCAGGAGGAATCATCTGCCAGAGCAAAGCACTCCTAATTCAGCAGGAACCAGGACACAGCCATTTCTAGCCCTGTTTTCCAGTTAAACCACTCGAGGAGGGAAAAGAAAAACCCAATTATTGAAGGCCATTTGCTGAAATCCAAATCTAAAACACGGGCAGGGTGGTTCTGCACCATCCCACAGTGACATCACAGAACTGTGGAACAGCAAAAACAGAATTAAACACACAAAACACTCCAACTCCAGCCCTGAAGTCTGAGTTTCCTACTAATTCTCCTCAATTTTTTGGCCAGAACTGCTCTCCACCATGAACATCTGGGATATGTGGGGTAAAGAGGCACCAAAGGGAAACGGGGAGTGGTTCCTTCCTTTCCTTTTATCCCACAAAGTCTTTTCCTCCTCCTCCTCCTCCTCCTCCTCCTCCTCCTCNCCCTGCCCCACTAAAAGCAGCAGGGGGGAATTTCAGGGAGCTGTTTCCTACCCCAAAATTCCCTGCTGGCTGCTGGAGAATGGTGGGAAGGCAATTCAGCAGCAGTTGCCAAAAGCTGTTTGGGGTGGGGGGTGCAGGCTGTCCTGAAAGTGCAAAGGGCCCTCGCTGTGGCCCACAAAGGGGTTTACAGCCCCCTCCTCATCCCCCTGCCCCCACAAAGGGGCAGCAGAGCAGGAGAATGGGGCTGGGCCAGACTCAGCAGGGTGAGGAGGAAGGGCTGGGAAATTCCTGACCAGAATTTGGGGTCTCTGCTCCACAGGCAGAACCCAGCGGGGCGAGGGCTGTGCTGCTCCAGGTCCCAAATTCACCCTGAGAGTTTCACAATGCTGATCCACATCCAGCTCCACGTCCCCAGCACGTCTGGTGGCACTGATGGGATGTGCTGGTCCCTCCAGGACACAGATCCATCATTGCAGGCACAGAGGGAGGAGTTTGCAGTAACCCCACAGCTGGGAATGCACAGGCACCACCCGGACTCGGTGTGTGTCCCCAAAAGTCACTGCAGGGCTCTGGTGGGGAGGGGATAAAGGTGCAGAAAATGAAAAATCCCCTCTGCCAGCCCTGCCTGGGACAGGCCAGCACTGCCAGAGGATGAAGTGCTCAACATTTAAAAAAAAAATTCAACGTAATCCAAGCCACTGCCTGGATGTGGATTGTGCTCCAGCAGAGCTCCCAGGTGCTACCACGGGGACAAAGAGGAATCTTCCCACTCCTCTTCCTTCTGTTCCTCACTCCAAGTCACTGTAGCAATGCTCTGCTGAGAAAATATTCACTGAACAGGAGGCAAGTTCAAAATCACGGGGAAAAACCCCCCCAAACCAGTGACAGTTTAGGGAGAGGTGGTGATGATGATGGTGATGGTGATGATGATGATGGTGATGATGATGAGAAGCCCATCAGTGCTGGACCCCAGGGGATGGAGCGTGAGTGGCTTCAGCAGCAGGCCCAGCCTGGAGGGGAGGTCTCCTTGATGTTGATATAATCCCCACTCCCAGCAGAGGAGGAGCTTCCGTGTCCCGTGGATGAGGACATCATCTTCTCAATCAGAACCCTGGGAAAGAAACATCCGTGGGTTTGGTTTGTGGGGTTGGTTTTTTCAACCAGCAGCATTGGGCAGTGCAGAAAAGAAATAAAAAATAAAAAGCAAAGCTCAGAAGGGTATAAACTGCAGGAAATGACTAAAAAGTCAGGTTAAGGAATGTGACAGCACTGGCAGCTGGATTTGGGCAGGGACACCTTCCTCCGTCCCAGGTTGCTCCAAGCCCCATCCAGCCTGGCCTTGGACACTTCCAGGGATGGGGAGTCCACAACCTCCCTGGGCAGGGAATTAGCTCTTGGGCACATCACCAGGCTCTGTTCCTACCTCATGGACTCGTTGATGTTCTTGTTTTCCTTCACAGACGTCTCCACCCATCCTGAAAATCCATTTTCTTTGCTGAACCGATCGACTTCTTCCCTGGTCACTGCCCACGGGGAAAGGTCACACTGCAAAGCAGGAACCAGGCATTTTAGAGCCCCGGAATCCCAGAATGGTTTGGGCTGGAGGAGACCCTAAATTCATCTAGTGCCACCCCTGCCATGGGCAGGGACACCTTCCCCTGTCCCAGGCTGCTCCAACCCCATCCAGCCTGGCCTTGGGCACTGCCAGGGATCCAAGGGCAGCCACAGCTGCTCTGGGCACCCTGTGCCAGGGCCTCCCCACCCTCACAGGGAGGAATTTATTCCCAATTTTTGAGCTGGGAGGGCCGTTTAGCTCAGCCCTCACAGCTCCCAGGTCCTGCTCCCACACGGAGCTCTCGGGCCAAGGTTCCTGCTGGGATGTTGCAAGCAGCCATTTCTTTATCTGACACCTGAGTTACTGACACACCTCAGCCAAGCACGCCTGGAATGGAGCTTCCAACACTGTCCCTCATCCCAAATCTGCCCGGGCTCTCGGCAGCCGGGGAAGGTGGCACAGGCGCGGTGGCACCGGTGCCAACGGGATGGACAGGGAGGCAGAGAGAGACCCTGGCCCAGAATAGCTGGTGGGTGCAGCCACCCAGATTTCCCTGATCCCAGCAAAACTGTTGCCTCAAAACTGAATTCCAGGATCCCTGAGGCTGGAAAATCCCTTTGGGATCATCAAGTCTGAGCTGTGCCCAGTCCCCACGCTGAGCGCTCAGTGCCACGTCCAGGTGACACCTCCAGGGATGGGCACTGCAAACCTCCCTGGGCAGCCCTTTCCAACCCTTTCCATGAGGAAATTCCTGCTGAAATTCCAACCTGAGCCTCCCCTGGCACAGCCTGAGGCCATTCCCTCTCCTCCTGTCCCTGTTCCCTGGGATAAGATCCCAAAGCCCCCCCAGCTGCCCCCTCCTGTCAGGGGGAAACACACAGAGAAACACACAAACCACAGAGAAACACATGAAACACACACAAACACAGACAGAAACACACAGAGGAACATAAAAACACACAGAGAAACAAAAACACACAAACACACATGGGGACTCACACAAACACACACAAAACCACACAAACCCACCCAGAGAAACACACGAAACACACAAAACCCCACACAGAAACACAGAAACACCCAGAGAAGCACACAAAACACACACAAACACAGACAGAAACACACAGAGGAACACACAAACACACAGAGAAACACACAAAACCCCACACAGAAACACACAAACACAGAGAAACACGCAAAACCCCACACAGAAACACACAAACACACAGAGAAACCCACCCAAACCCACCCCAAACCCCCCCCAACCCCAGGCAGGGCTCCTCACCTTGTTGGCCAGCAGCAGGCAGGGCACAGGGCTCCCATCTGGCAGCACCAGTTTGCTGTCCAGGTCCTGCTTCCACTTCTGGCTGTTGCTGAAGGTGCTGACGTTGGTGACATCGAACATGATGACGCAGGCCGAGGCCTCCCGGTAGTACAGCCGGGTCATGGACGTGAAGCGTTCCTGCCCTGCGGGGTCAAAGCCAGCAAGAATTACCCCCCACAGCTGCTGGTTTGGGGTGGTTTTTTCACGCAAATAAATGTGTTTATTCATCATTTTTGCGGCCCACGCTAATGATCTCTGATTGATTGATTAATGAGGGAATCCAGGCGGTGGGTGTGTGCTGTCGGGGTATCTCCACACTGGCCAGGTCTCAGATTACAGAGTGAGGGAATCCCAGATTTGTTTGGGTTAAAAGGGACCAAAGATCCCCCAGTACCACCCAGGGACACCTTCCCCTCTCCCAGGGTGCTCCCAGCCCCATCCAGCCTGGCCTGGACCCCAATATTTGCATTTTTCCCAGTGTAACTCAGAGTCCCCTCCAGCCACCTGGGCACGACAAGGGCACCGTGCCAGCGCGGCCCCTCTGCTTCCCACACCTCACGCTCCTTTTTGGGGCCGGAACTGAAACCAGTTTCTTGCTGCGTTGCTCACTCTGCCAACTTCTCCTTCCTGTTGCCTTTTTAAGGATTCCAGGCCCCCGAGCAGCAAAACCAGAGGAAGCCACAGCCCTGTTTGCCTCCCTGCTCCAGATCCAGAGGTGCCATTTTAGAGCTGCTGCTGCCCAGACCTCTCCTGGTGCCGGGGAATTTGGGGAATTCATTTCTCTGCCCCTCTCCAGGAAGCAGGAGCTCCCCACTCCACTCCAGCTCATGTAATTCTGTCCCTCAGAGTGTGTCCTATGCCAGAAATTTGGATTTTAACACAAGATTTGGAGCTGAGCAGTCTCACATCCAGCTACAGATGAGCCAGTTCCACATTCCCTCTGCTCTGGCTCTGGAACAGAAAGGAAAGGCTGGGCAGGAATTACTGTGTGCATTCCTTGCAGGTGGACTTCTAATTAAATATTTAAATTACTACTCCAGGCTCGAGGCAGCCCTGCAAAGCAGAGCAGTCCTGGCCCTGGAATCCACAGGCTCCTGGGATTTATTTTTGGAGCTGAAGGAATAGGAAATAAAAAAGGAAGAGGAAAGGGAAAAGGAAGGGGGAAAGGAAGGCAAAAAAGGGCAAAACACGGAGAACTTCAAAAACCTTTAAAATACCTGCAATGTCCCAGAGCTGCAGCCGAACCGTCTCCGACTCCGACCACTGAACCACCTTCAGCGCGAAATCCACTGGAGAATTCCCAAAAAACCAGAAAGGAAACCTGGTCAGGGCCGTTCTGCACCACGGGGCTCACTCCCCCACAGCCTCTCCCCATCTCCCAGAGCCCCAGTCCAGCCACGGGGCCTTTCAGGATCCCGGATCACTGTCACCAGTGCACAATTCCAGGCAGGATGGGGCTCGGAGCAGCCTGGGATAGGGAAAGGTGTCGCTGCCCATGGGGTGAGAGGGGCTGTGAGGTCCCTTCCAACCCGGATCACCCCACGTTTGCTGTGCCCAGGCCAGTGAGTCAAACGGGGAAGCCCTGTGATGTTCTCAGATCCTGATGTGTCGGGTTTTCACTGCAGGGGAAAACCTGCCCGGCCCCATTGGCAGCCAGACCCAGCTGGGCTGGAACTGACCAAAACCAGGAACTGAGCACAAAAAAAAGGCCCAGAAACCAGTCTGCAGCGTTTCCTGCTGGGAGAGACCCCGGGCACAGCCCGGAGCTCTGCGGCTCCCCGGCGTTTTCCACCTCTAATCCACCCCCTCTCCCTTCCCGAATAAGAAGATTTACACAGCTGTGCTCAACCCCCAAGATTTTGGGTCCTTGGGGAGATTTCCCGGGTAAACCCTTGGCAGCTCCTGCTCTTTCCAGGTTATTCACTTACACAAAGAACCAAAATCCCACTCAGCCCCGTTTCTTACAGCGCTTCCCAAGCGCTGCCGACCCCTCAGCAGCGGGGCCAGGCTGGTCAATCAACGCCAAACCAGCGCTGCTGCTGGTTTTACTGGGATGGGCTGAGCCTGTAGGCTCCGACTACCCAGCTCACAGCTCCCGGGATGGTCATTCCAAGGGGTGGGAGAAGGATGGGGCACCCCAAACGAGCCGGGCAGAGCGGCAGAATCCCCCCGGGGGCTCAGGAAGGAGACCCCGGGAACTGATGCCCCATAAACCACCGATGATGCGCGGGCGTTCCTATCCCAAATTCCCAATCCCACGGCCCGGGGAGGAGGAGGAGGAGGAGGAGGGAAGAGGAGAGAGGGGAGAGGGAAGAAGGGAGAGGGGCGCGTTCCCCCGGGCGGCGGGCGCGGTGCGGAGCGCTCCGGGCAGGGCGGACCGGGGCTCGGGGTGCGAACCGGGGCCGGACCCCGGGGGACCCCCGGGGACCCCCCAGGGAACCCCCGGGACGCCCAGGGCTCACCTCCCACGGTGGATTTGTAGTGCCGGTTGAAGCTGTCGTTGGCGTAGCGCTGCACCAGCGAGGTCTTGCCCACCGTGGCGTCCCCCACCACCAGCACCTTGAACATCCGATCGCGCTGCCCCATCCCGGCCCGGCCCGGCCCGGCCCGGCCCCGCTCGGTCATGTGAGGGTCAGGTGGGGCAGCGGCGGGGCCTGGAAGGGCTGCCGGGATCTGTAGTTCGCTGCCTTCCGCCGGAGCTGGCCCCGGGCATCGCCGGATCCAGCGCTGCACATCCCCTGTGTCCGCAGATCCTGACCCTGCACATCCCCTGCACGCCCAGATCCTGACCCTGGACCCCCAGATCCAGCCCTGCACATCCCCTGCACCNAGATCCAGCCCCACAACATGCACACAACCCCCCTCCCACTATATTTTAGTTTTTAAACAAGGCTCCCCTATTGCTGGCATTTCTCCAAGGTCTCAAAGCCCAAGTGTTTCTCTCTGCAGCTCCTGCTCCTTCCCCCAGCCCCAGGAGACCGGGGTACAGCTCCTCCCGTGCCCCAGCACCCCAAGATTCACCCCAATGTGTGAAGCCAGCAGGGGCTGGGTGGCCGCTCCCCAAACCCAGGGGCTTTGTTTTGGGATTCTGCACCAAGATCCTGCTCTGGGCGAGCTGGAGGCGCAGCCCTGCAGGGAAACACAGCCCACAGCCACCAACTCCTGCCAATCCAGGGCCTTTTCTGCACCCCAGAAGGTGCAGAACGCTTTTGTCCCACGAAATCAGCAGACACGGGCAGGGGCCACGTGCCAGCTGCTCTCGGGGAGCAGGACCTGGGTTCTGAATCCAGGGAGGGCCAGAACAAACACCTGGATTCCTGCTGGGAGCCCCCCCGAGCTGCCAGGACCTGAGCAAGGGCACGGCCGAGGTCACCTGGCACTCACACTAATCCCAGTTCGCTTCGTGCCCGGCAATTTGTTTGATTTTCGTAACTCTCCTATCAAAAGAGCTTCAGCCTGAGCTAAAATAAGCTGCAAAACCTGAGAGGGAACTTCAACCCGAAGGAAAAAAAAAACCACCACAGTCCACATAAATAAATGTCATCTTTATTTAACCAAATATAATTTATCCATTAGGTCGACATCTGTCAGTTATAGGAACTATAAATAATTAAGACAAGTCTTTTTTTTTTTTTTTCCCCTTAATAAAAGAGTAAACCAGGATTTTCATCTGCAGGCAGCTGTAGAGTCGGCATGCATTTGAGTGCAACCAGTGGGAAGAGTTTTGTTTTTTTTCCATCAATATTCCTCGGTTTTAAATGAGATTCTTCCCTGACCATTCCCCAAGCACACCTCTGACCATATTTCATGTACAGACCCCCCCAGCCCCACCAGCCCTGACCACGAGAGGCAGATTCCTCCTCCAGGGAATCTTTTCCTGGGGGATTAAGTGGAGATGTGACACCCGGAGGGCCAGCAGAGCTTCTCTCTACACACATAAAAGCTGAAGTGTTAATGGAAGGAAGCCTTGCATTTATTCCTCAACATCAGGCAGAGAAATCAGGTGAGCAGCTGAGAATATTCCAAAAAACATTCTGGAATTCCCTGGGCTGAGAGTTCAGCACAGCAGGGACAGGGTTTGGTTTGTGGTTGGGTTTTGTACTTTGAGCACAGCTTTGGCCAGAGGAGATCTGCGAGAAGTGGAGAGAGGAGGGTCAGAGCTGCTCCCACACAGGACACAGGGCAAAGAGGAGGAGGGGGACAGAGCCTGATATTGGATTAGCAAGGGAAAAAAGGGGAAAATCATCTCAAAAATACAACTCCTGCTCTTCTGAGGGGCTGAGAAGGAGCAGCCTGGAGCCCACCTCTGCCTCCTGCACACCACCAGCAGCAGGGAAGGGTTTCCACAACTCCACAGAGGGCCTGGAGCAGCCGAGAGCCCTGGTTTGCATCCAGCTGCTCCCGTGGATTTCCAGAACTCTGATCCTGACCCTCCTTTCCAACAGGGTCACCTCTGGAGTGAGCCCAGCTCTGCCCCCAGATCCTGGGCTGGGACAATGATCCTGGACTAACTTTGGTCTTGATTTGCCCACCTGGGTGCGTGGTTTGTGCTGCCCTCCCAACGTGGCCTAACGGGAGGAGCGGGAATTCGGCCAGCACGGAGCTGGGCAGCACAGAGAGCAGGAGGGGAAGGAGCAGGGGAGGGAGCCCTGCACTCCCCGTGCCCAGCCGGGGCTTCCCAGCTGGGCTGCAGCCCCAGCCCCAGATTTTACACAAGGGCAGGGGGGTTCCTGTGCCACAGAGCTGCACCAGGAGCCAGGGCTCCAGCAATCCAGCTGTGCCTGCATTTCCAGCTGTTTTCCAGCTGGCACCTACACCGAGAAAAATCCCATGGATGTCCTTTCCTAACACACCATGAGCAAAATGCTCCTCCCCAGCTGGAAGCACCTCAGGCTCAGCTGGGGGAGGTGCTGGGTGGCTCCTGCCTGGCTGCAAGGGGCCCGGCAGCAGCACTCAGCAACCAAAAGGAAATGTGGACACCAAAAGCAGGAGCTGTTTGTCCATCCACCCCTCTGGGAAAGTCGGCTGCACTGAGGAGAGCCATGAAAATGGTGCAGCACAAGGAGCCAGCAGCCAGGAGGGCTCCAGCAGGTCCTGCAGGGATCTCTGGCAGGTGGCAGGGGGGTGATGGATGGGGAGAGCTCCCAGCCCCTCTGGGTGAAGCTCAGAGCAGCTGAGCTCGGCTCAGCAGAGGCAGAACCTGCGCTCTGCAGTCTGGGGTGGGTGGCAAAAGGGAGCCTGGATCTGCCAGCAGAGCCCAGCCAGGGGCTGGGGCTCTCAAATGGGATCACTCACAGCAGCCTTCCTCACCATCCTCCTCATCCCTCTCCCAAAGACTCCCAAATTTTGGATGTGGGCCCAGGATGGAGCTTCAGAGAGCCAAGGCAGGGGTACCCCGTGCCCTCAGCCATGAGGTTGTACTTCGCTAGGAGGTGCCAGCTCAGGAAAACAAAGCTGAGCTCGACCCCCAGGGTTTAAAACGCTTATGAAGCGAAAAAAGCAGCCCTTCACCTCGAGGGAGTGGGGCAGGGGGGGCTCCCTGCGTGATCTGGCTGAGCAGGAACTTCACTGGAACCTTGGTTCAGACATAACTGCTGTGAAAATTGCACTTAGTGATTGTCTCGTTACACTTTGTTTGTTTGTTTGTCCTTCCTAAAAGTAGATATATCTTCTGTACAAACTCGGCTTGAAATAGAAACCACGTAAAATTCCCATTGAAAATAATGAGAATCCAGTATCAAAGATGAAGTCTCGAGAGAGACGGGGTGGGAGGAGGGGGAAGCAAAGAGAGGCAAAGGGGGGAGGAAAAGAAAGGACAAACGGAAGGAGGAGAGCTGTGGGAAGGGGGGAGCAGGGGGAGTTAATCCCCAACATCGGAGTCCCGGTCACCGATGAGCCAGAGGACGTGGAAGCTCAGGGCCAGGAGCCCCGTTCCAATCAGGTCCCCCAGAGCTGTCAAGTACGGGATGGAGAAGTTGTCGGGATCCAGGTCCCTGCCCCACATCCAGTGCACCATCCAGTCAGCGATGTAGAGCAGGATGAGGACCTGGGGGCAGCGAGGGAAGAGCCACGTCAGCCGCAGCTCCGGGCCCCTGCCACCCCAGATGGGCTCTGCCTGCCTCAGGGAAGCACAGCCCCGTCCCAAAAACGGGGCTGGAACCACCTTCCCCAGTGCTGCTCTCTGCAGCTGCAGCCCCGAAGCAACGAGTGCAGCACGAGGAGGAGCTGGGGAGCTCCAGTGGCTCCCTGAGCATCCCAAATCCTCGGTGCCCTCCACAGCCCCTGCCTGTGCTCCTTCAGCTTCCTGTCACCACCCAGTTTGGGCTCAAATTGCCACCTCACCACCCAGAAGGCTCGATTTTGCATCTGAATTTTCAGCTCTGAGCAGAACAAGCTTGAGGAGCAGAGAGGGGACTGCTCAGGCAGGGCTGGCAACACCTGGCTGCCAGAAATAAAACAGTAACTTTTGGGTTTTTAGAGGAATTTAAAGGAGTAACTTTTTTAAAGGAAAAAGGAGTAACTTCTCAGCCCAGCAGCTGGCACTGCCAAGGTGGGATTTTCTCCTCCGTCTGTGCCAGTGCAGCGAGAGGCTCCTGTTGGTATTAAAAGACAAAATCTGCAGTGCATCCTCTCAAGCTTTTGGTCACAAAAAATCATCCCTGTGGGCTCCCAGAGCTCCAGGAACTGCCAGGGAAAAGGGCAGGACAATTCCCTGCAAATTCCACACCCTCTTTTCATCACCAGACCTTTTCCAATTGCCAAATCACCCCCCAGGACAGATTAGGAGGGAAAAACTTTGGCTATCAGAAGGACTTAAAAGAGACAAAAGGCAGATTCTAAACTCCCCAAGAACGGCAGGATGGCAAAATTTCGTGTACAGGTGTCCACAAAGGAGTTCCTCAGTCCCACCTGGGATCCCTGTGCCCAGCACAGGAACCTCTCAGGCAGGGACAGGGTTATTGCTGAGCAGGTCCCCACTGCAGGTGCCACCAGCGTCCCCTGAGCCAGCCCAGCCCCCCGAGGGGCTCCAGCTCACCTGGAGCAGTGCTGCTGTCATGTAGAACACGATGAAAATCAGGGTGAGCGTGGTGTGTCCCCCCTGCATGGAGCTGATGGTGTAGAGGAAAACCAAGTGCCCGGGCACCACCAGGAGGAAGAGCACGCGGGCAGAGCGGGAGTTCACGTCTGCAAAGGGGACATCAGGCCTGATTTAGACCCTGGAAGTGCCCAAGGCCAGGTTGGGCAGGGCTGGGAGCACCCTGGGATAGTGGAAGGTGTCCCTGCCATGGCAGGGGTGGCACTGGATGAGCTCTAAGGTCCCTTCCCACCCAAACCATTCCATGATTCCATGTCCCAAGGCTGTCAGGGATTTTGGGGTGTCTGTGCAGGGCCAGGAGCTGCTCTGGATGATCCTGTGGGTCGCTTCCAGCTCAGCACAATCCATACCCACATCTCCCCACCCAGCAGAGCCCTGTGGGTTCAGCTCCAGGCCGGACCATCTGCAGAAGGCAGGGAAGCCCCAGCCCCATCCCGAGCCAGGAGCTGCCCCAGAGCAGGGCTGGGCCCCCCTTTGCTGTGACAACGCTCCAGCTGCTGCCACGGGGAGCTCAGCTGGCACCAAGCCCTGCACTCCCACGGCTGCCCGGGGTACCTGAGCTGAAGAAGGTGCTGCAGGGGCTGGGGCACTTCCGAGGGGCCGTCTCGGGGCTGTCTCCAGGCACCCCACTCATGTGCAGGTAGGTGGAGATGCGGCTGGCCTGCACTGCCACCAGGTTGCCACCCACACCTGCGGGGCACAAACAGAGCTCAGGTGACGTCCCAGACACTTCCAAGAGCTCCTTTCAACAGCCAGCAGATCTGGAAGTGCCAGGTGCTGGAATTATGTAGGACAGCGTATTCTTGACCCCATTTCCCGCTTTTGCAGGATGTGAGGAGCTGGGACAAAGCTGTGGCTTTTCCCCTCGGGCCCCTGAGTGAAGCTGAAGCAGTCCTGCTCCTGCAGCTCAGGGTGGAAGAAATATGTGAAACAAAAATGATGAGTCAGGCACCGAAACAGACACAGGAAGTTGAAAACTATTATTTTTCACATGAGGCGCAGTGAAACTGTGAAAGCCACCAGCACAAGATGCACTGGCTCAGAATTAACTCCACCTATTGCAAAAATAATTAAAAAATGAGTTTTCCTGGTTCATTAGACAGAAAGGTTAAAGATTTATCCCAGAATCAACTGGATTCCCTGACTCCGAGGTGCAAATACAAATCTTTGTGTTGCCAGGTGCCACAAGGTAAATGTTTTGGAAGATGGGGGTGTGGGGGTCTGGATTCCACCAGAGAGGAGGAATAAGGAAACGAAGAAGTCCCTGGAAATGTGGTTTTTTAGGGAATAGCCTCCCAGGCCTGTCACCTGAAAGGGTGGCACGGGGGCAGCCAAACCTGTGTGCCCCTGGCACCCCAAAAGAGAATGATTGTCCTTAACCTGCCTGAAATGCCAGCCAATTCCCCTGCTTGGCAGGAGCTGCAGCCCCAGGGAGGGGCAGGACTCACCGTTGATGACTGGTGTGAAAACTGCCATCCCAGCAAAGTTGGGGTCCGAGACCGTCCTGTCCAAAATCAGCCCCCCAACGCTGCAGGGGGAGAGCGGAGAGGTCAGTGCTGGAATAAGGCCCCAGAGGGAGGCTGTGCTTGGGGACAGGGCCAGTCCCACCTGCTGATGGCCATGGCAATGATGACAGGCTCCCAGCCCGAGTACAGCACCTCCCGCGTGGCAGAGTTCCTCTTGGCAATGACGATCCAGATGGGCAGCAGGGAGATGAAGAAGGCGCACACCAAGGGGTTCACGTAGGCTTTGCTCTCTGGGCAGCGGGGGAGAAGGAGCAGAGAAGTCAAGGGGAAGAAGAAGCTGAGAAATCTGAACCTCAGGAGCTCCAGGAAGGGCGGAGAAATCTGGGCCAGGCCAGCCTGAACTCTGCAGGACGTGGTGTTTCCCTCTCACAGGGGGTGAGCTGTGCTCACAGGGTGACAGTAAAACACTTGGATCTGTTTATCAGCAGATCTGAGCGGGATCCCTTCAGTTCCAGCTGCTCATCCCCACTCTTCCCACTCCTGGGCAGGATCTCCCAGTGCTGCTTCACCCCCGGATGAACCTGGCTGAGTCACATCCCTGTGTCCCGGCCGCCGGGGAAGGAAGGCGCAGGGGAAGGAGGAGGAAGCTGGGAGTCTCCAGCTGCAGCCCTGCCCTGAGGATCCCCAGCTGGAGCTGATGGAATCCCAAGCTGCCTTCCCCCACTGCTCCAGCCCCAGCCGGGCACCTGGAAGGGGACAAGCTCTCCCTGAGCACTTTCCCTGCAGAGGAGGAGGTGTGCAAGGCAGTGAGAAGGTCCAATCCCTCCCTCACCTGAACCAGGCCTAACTGAGGGAGCTCCAGAGCAGGAATCCTGCACACCCCAAGGACAGAAAGGGCAGAGGAAGAGGCTGAAATGAGAGGGGGACACAGCAGCCCACGCAGGGACCAGGGAGAGACAGAGGCCTTCTGCTGCTCCTCACCCAGCTCCTTGTACAGGCCCCAGCTGATCCCTGACAGCAGAGCCAGGGTGATGAGGTCCCCCAGGCTGGCAGCAATCGGTGTGGCCACGTTGTCAGGGTTGATCCCCATCTTCCTGGAGCCGATGATGACCCCAATCATAATCATGCCTGCAGCCAGAAAGAGGGAAAAAAACCCCCAGGATTCGGCCAAGGGGAGCTGTATATTTTCGGAGGAGGTGCACAGAGGGGGTGGCTCTCACCCAGAACCAGGGAGGCGATGAAGGCGGTGGCCACGCTGCTGGCACACAGCAGCACGGCGTGGTCCATGCTGAAGTGCCCGTCTGGGATCCATCCGAACACCACGGCTGCGATCGAGGCCAGGAAGCCAACCACGGTGGCCTGGACCTGGAAATGGAAAACAAAGGGTCACCAAGACACCAGAACAGCCCCAGGCTGNCTTTAAGGTCCCTTCCTACCCAAACCATTCCATGACTTTATTCTGTGATTCTAAGAGGGATGCACCACCCAGGGGGATTAGAATCCAGCATGGCAACACCCAGTCCAGCCTGCAGGGCCAGGCTGTGGGACACAGAGGTGCCACCTGCCTCCCCATCAGACACAGAATATTGGCAGTGAACAGCAAAATCCAGGCATTTAAACCTCCCCCACGGCCAAAGTCGGGCTTGCACCAGCTGTAAATATTCCCCTTCCCTCTCCTCACCTGTATCAGAGCCATGTTCCCCGTTATCATCTTCCAGAGCTCTTTGGGTGTATCCATTTGGCCGATATTAGCCTGTAGGAGGAAATGCCACACCGTTAAAGACTGGCAGCACCTCACACCTGCCAACAGCCAAATTCCTGCGTGCCAGGAGCAGGGGAGAACCTCAAACCCACGGCTCTTACAGGAGAATAATTCAGCAGAGAAGGGAGTGTGAATGGGAATCAACATCATGCAAAAATCTGACGGGAGTGTTGCAAAAGCAGCGAGATCTCTGCAGCCACACGCTGCATTCCTCATGGAATTCACCCCACTGCTCATCCAGTGGGTCAGGCTGCCCCTCGGGTCAGCCAGGCAGGAGGGGCCAGGGGTGCAGAGCCTCGGGTCAGCTCCATGCCCCTGCTCGCACATCCAGTGAGGCCGGAGCGGCAGCACGCGGGGCACAGCTGGCAGCACACCCTCCTGATCACCACTGAGCAAACAAGGCTGGTGCCACGTGGGGACAGGCAGAGCAGCGGGAAGCCGTGGCACAGGGGTCACCTGGCACCGGGAGATGCTGGTCAGGAGAACCAGGAGATGGAAATTGCTTTAATTCCTGGCGTAGGATCTAAAACAACCCAGAGGAATCGCTGCAGGGCACGAGCTCTGCTCCTCCCTCCCTCCCTTCCCGGGTCTTTATGGGAAGAATGGATAAGTTTACATCCAATTTGCATCATTAGAGGCTGATGAATTTAGGAAATGAGGGAGAGGCTCAAACACTGGAGTGGGAAATGCCCGTTGGAGGTGCTGCCTGACAGCACCAAACTCGTGCACAACAACACAGCAGCAATTTCCTCCTCTCAGGTGGAAAAGAAAACAAGAAAACCAGAAATCATTGATCAGTTAATCCCCCTGCTCTCCTGGCTGGATGTGTTGAGAGCTGCCAGCTCGTTTTACTGAGATGCCCCCATCCCTGGGGCAAATCATTCTGGGCAGAAAGGAGGAAGGAATGGGGGAAAACCAATAAAAAGTTGACTGGAGCAGCACATCCAGCACGGGAATTTGAGCTCCATATGAAGCCTGACCTTAGAATTCCAGCCACATGGCAATTAGGCTGGGATTAACACAACCTTGCTGTAGCCACTGGCAACGGGATTTTAATCCTTTAACTAATGGGGGAGTTCTGCCTCTTAATTGTGAAAGGAATTTCTGAGGTGCCTTAAAGCAGCACTAATTAGAAACCCAAAGTCTGAGAAACCACTCCAGGCTGCTTCCCTGAGGAGAAGATCCCGAGGAGCTCGGGATCCACACCAGGAAGCTCCGGGCAGAGGGGAGCTCCCTGCTCTGGGCCCAGAGATCCTCCTGTCCCACCAGGCACAGGCACGGGGAGGTTGGATTTGATGATCTTGGAGGGTTTTGCAGCTTTAATGATCCTGTGATTCTGGGATTTTAAGGAGGCTGAGTGCGAGGAGGTGGCACAGGAGGGAGAGGCCAAAGCCTGGCTCAGGGTCAGGAGGGGACACCAGGACAGGAGCTGGTGGGTGACCCTCCTGCAGCCACCAGGGCAGACTGGGCAAAGTTCTGCATTCCTGACTCTCCACAGCCTCGTTCCTCTGCCAAAGCTGCCCCAGAGCTGCTCCTGCCAGCGCCAGGAGGGGACACAGAAGTGCCAATGTTGCCTTTATCCCAAGCACTGCCCCTGCCCAGCCCGTGGCCAGAAGGTGGCCAGGGCCAGGAGGGAGAAGGCCCCCGTGTCTGGGACAGCAAGGATCCTGTCCTGGTCCCAACAATGGGGAGGGAATAAAACAAAGGGATTTGTTTCCCAGAGCGAGGGGCGAACAAAGCTCAGCCTCTGTCCCTGGCACTGGAGCCCAGCTGGGCCCAGCTTTGTCCTCCCCGAGCCCGGGCAGAGGAGCCTGGGGAGCAGAGTCCCAGCCGGAGTCTCCTCAGGGAAGGAGAGGAGAGGACCTGGGAGAGCAGATCCCTGTCCAACCCTGCAATGCCTTCTCCTGCAGCAAGGGCAGGGCTGAGAGCGAGGGAATGAGCCAAGGAGAATTTGTTCTCCATTCCCTGCACCCCAGTGAGCCCTTCCCAAGCAGCTCCTTGGGCCAAGGAACACCAGCACTGCCAAGGCTGGGAGCAGGCTGCTTCCTGCAAGGGCTCCCCTCAGGAATCCCCAGCCCAGAGGAGTTAAAATCTTCCTGCAGGTGGAAGATCCCAAGCTCCCACCACGGGAACACCGGGACATCAGGCAGGAGATGCTTTGCACAAGGAGGGAGTGTCCCTGTCCCTGTCCTTGTCCTTGTCCTTGTCCCTGCCAGGAGGGGCTGTGGGTCCCTCTCCAGCCCTGCTCAGCTCCAGGGGAGAACACTGAGACACAGAGCAATTCATGGGCAGCCGGACTAACACAGGGCTCCGAGGAGCTGCCAGAGCCCGCCCCGGCCCTCGGGGGGCTCAGGGATACTCAGGGAACAGGGAGCTCCCTGTTCCCCAGGGACCAGTGGGAATTCCAGCAGGAGGAATGCCCAGCTGTGATCTCCATCACCTCAAGAGCCTGTCAGTCCCCCTGTGAGCTCTCACTGCAATTGTCCCCAGGCTCCCTCCTCGCCCAGCCTGCTCTGGTGACATTCCAGCTCCCAGTTCCTGGTGGAAAAGCTGGATCCCAGCCAGCTCCCACCCCGTGCCCCCAGGCCTGAGCAGCCGGCACGAGGAAGTGAACTGTCAGCAAATCTTAAGGACCATTAATCCTTCAAATCCCATCAGCCCAGCGGGATGAAAACACCTTCCCAGCATGCTGAACTCCCGGCTCTGGTGTCTGTTGTCACTGGCACAGGGAATTTTGGGAATTTTGCCTGCCCAGCCACCCCCCACCCACACAAACCCCTCCCAAAGCAGGTGTCCCTCCGCTCCCTGGACACTCACAGCTGTGGACAGGCGCGATGCCAGCGTCATCTCCAGGTTCCCCTTCAGGCCCAGCAAAGCAGGAACCAGGATAAACACCTCAGTCACGTATTTGAAGACGTCCCAGTGCTGCAAGATCAAAGCACATGAAATAAAACCATTCAGGAGATAATGGTTGATACCAAGCTTCGCTCTGGGCTGAGTGTCACCCACTCGTCGTCACCTCTGACACCTGGCACTGCCCTGAGTGGACATCCCAGTGCCCTCCCTGCTGCCACACTTGGAATTCTGCAGTGGCTTTCCCACTTCTGACATTTGTAGCAGCGACCACGTGATCCTGCTGGGCTGAAAAAACAGCTCTGAGCCAGCAACTTTCAGTGAAAAATCCCCCAAAGAGCCACCACCGACAAAATGTTTACACACCCAGAGGCCAAAAGAGGGGAAGATGGAGAGGCTTTGCCCAATACTTGCAGTTTTTGGCAGATTCGAGTGCTGAAGTTTGGTCAGTCTCAGCTGAGAGCTTTTCCTACATGTGTGTCTTGCAAATATAAATATAGATGTATATTTTGATCCAAACCCCAGCCCACCTTTCCCTGCTACCTGTGTCTGCTCAGGCATTTCCTAACTCCTCTGGCTCTCCAGCTGCCCTGGGATGAGGGACAGAGGCAGCCAGGGTTATTTAGGAAAAAAACAAAGAGTAATTGCAGGGTAAGGAGCCTTACAGGGGAGCAGCTGAAAACACAAAACCGCTCCAAAACCCCTCAGAGCCACATTTAAAAACACCCCTGTGAACCACCCCGACCTCACTGCCCCGCTTTTATTGCCAGGGTCCAAAATCTCTCCTGTTTCCCACTCTGCCTGGCTGCCACTCTCCCCAAAGGACGCTGAGGAGCAGAGGAATCCCAGCTGGGGCAGTGCTGGACGTGGGGAACGTCCCTCTGCAGCTTTGTGCCTGCAAATGGCACCTGCAAACATCACCTGTGTGAGCCTCCATCTCTCAGGGGGCTCCCCTTGGCAGTGCCACCCTGCCAGGCTCACAGGGACACGGATTTCTCTCCAGGACAAGGAAGGCCATCAGCAGATATAAATCCCTCCACCTGCCTGCCTAACAGCTTCCTGTGAGGAAGGACTTCAGTTATGCTTTGTTTGTTTTTCCATCCTTCACCCCCGAGCCAACAAGCTGCAGTTTCCTGGTGCTCTGCAATGCTGCACTCGAAAAACCCCCGGGGAGAAGAGCGGAGGCAAGCTTGAGATGGCAGAACTGGGATCGTTTTTCCTCACGTGGAAAAGGTGTTTTCCAGTTGTAAAAACCCCCTTAAAGCTTCTGACAGCTCGGCAAGGCAAGGTGAGGGTGGGGAGGCCCTGGCACAGGTTGCCCTGTGGCTGCCCCATCCCTGGGAGTGTTCCAGGGCAGGTTGGATTGAGCTTGGAACAACCTGGGATAGTGGGAGGTGTCCCTGCCATGGAATGGGATGAGCTTTAAGGTCCCTCCAACCCAAACCATCTGGGATGTTCTGCCAAGCTGGCCACGCTCTCAGGGACACAGATAAGATCCCTCAGCTGTTTCACAACCACAACCCTCTCCCTGCTGGAGGATGAGGCTCCCGAGGTCACCCAGGGAGGTTTGGAGTCCCCATCCCTGGAGGTGCCCAAGGATGTGGCCCTCAGTGCTCTGGGCTGGGGACAAGGTGGGGATGGGGCACAGCTTGGGCTGGATGATCCTGGAGGGATTTTCCAGTCTAAATTCTGGGATTTTGTGTGATTTGAGCTCAGTACTGAAATTCTGAATCTGAAACTCTTCACCCAGCTCAGGCTGTGCCTCCTTTAAGACACCTCCAGGAGCAGCCGAGCTCGGCTCTCCCCAGTCTATTTTTAGGCAGACTCTGGGATGATTTTGCTGCGTGCCCAGTGGGTGAATCCCTCACTCCAACTTCCCTTGGCAGGACCCAGGGCTCCCTCAGTGACCACCACACTGCCACTGCCCAGCAGGACGAGCTGGGTGTCACCAGAGCCACTACACGAGAGCAACATTGTCATTAGCCAGGCTGTGCAAAACTTCCCTGGCTCCAGAGCTCCCAGGGGCAGGACCAGGCACCAGTTCCAGCTCTCCCTCACCTTGTCCCAACCCTGAATTTAAATTAATAATTTATAAATTTAACCTTTAAGGGGAGGCTGCACTGCAAACTGGTGCCAGCAGCAGCCCTAACTGGAGCCTGCTGCAGCAGCTCCCTGAGCAAGGCAGGGCTGCTCCTGGAGAAAGGAAGAAAAGCCATCTTTGGGGAAGGAAAACAAGGAGATTTCTGCAGAGCTCAGCAGCTCGCTCGCTGCAAAGAGCAGGACCCGTGGGCTCCTGCCAGCTTTCTTAATATAAGATGTTATACAACACTGGGCGTCCGTGGGGCTCCCAGGCCTCGGTGGCTCCTGCAGGGAACAAAGCTCTCTGTGGAGAGGAGTGCCCACAGTGTGGCTCCACGGGGACAACCAGAGCCAGGCTGCCTGGGGAAGTCTGAAAAAAAAAAAAAAAACCAAGCCCAAAAAAAGCCAAAAAAAAAAAAAAGAGAAAGAGATGAGGAAATAAGAATTTCAGTTCAGGACACGGAGCTGTTAAAATCCCTGTGACAGCCCCTGTGAGAGGCACAGAAATACAGAAATCAGCTGTTTCCAGGAGGCAAACACAGAACAAAGGATCCTTCAGGCTCTGCCCAGGATCCCAGTGTGTCCCATGCAGCACTGGAGGGGTGAACTGGACCTCGGTCTGCTGGAGGTTCTGGGAGAAACATCAACCCCCAGGTGCTGCTCTGCAGCTCCCTCCAGGCTTGCTGCCTGGAGAAGAACCTCCAGGGAGTCTGGAGAACGATCAGGGCTCTGCTGGGAGAGGGGATTGTGCCAAGGGTCCCCCAGTGCACGCAGAAAGCGGCTGGGGCACTCACAGGCACCTGGCCCAGGGGTCTCTCCCATCCCAGAGCTCAAATTCTCCTCCCCAGGGGCGAATCCCAGGGACACATCAAGGGGACGGCGTGGCCGGGGCTGCTGCTTCGCACAGCGGGGACACCAATTCCAGCAGGATCATCAGCCTGGGGATCCAGAACGGAGGGCACGGGGCACACGGAGCCCTCCAGCCGTGCCCAGGAGCCCTCCAGCCGTGCCCAGCAGCCCTCCAGCCGTGCCCAGCAGTGGGGCTGCAGCTCCACACGCTCCCTCCTTCCAGCCCCGAGCCTCTGCCACAGCCCCTGCGGCCCAGCTTCCCATCCCCCTTCCCCACCCTCTGGCATTTCCACGGCTCATTTAATCCCCCAGCCACGCGCTGAGCTGCTGTGGGACACGAGAATGACAAAGTTTTATTCCTAAAGTCCATAAAAACCAAGGCGAGGGAGCACAGGGCCGAGCCGCGGCCTCCCGGCCCTGCCCGGCCACGAGGGCCGAGCCTTCTCCAGGAAAAACTTTAGGTTGAAAAACTTCAAACCGCTCTGGGCAACGTCCAGAAGAGCCAGGCGTGGGTTTGCAGGGACCTCGTGAAGGGAAAACACGCTTGAAATGGCTCTTTTTCAGAGAATGATTCCCGTAAATCTCCCCCGGATTAATTGGCCCCGTCCGGCCTTTCCTGTCTGGAGGCACTTCCCAGCTCTGCCCACAGGTTCCAGCGAGAGAGGCCACCAGGATGACCAGAGCGCACAGGCACGCAGGGAAATTGCTGCTCTGGGCAGGGGAGTGTCTGCCTGACCACCCACAAATCCCAAAAAAACCCCTCTGAGTTACTGGCAGCGGGCTGGGCTGATCCCGGGCTGATCCCGGGCTGATCCCAGCCGCCGGCAGCGCTCGGGGCTGACACTCGAGCCGCTCTGCCCACACCCGCGGGGCTTGTTTACCTCAGCCAGCAAACACAGCAGCACCAAGCAGAGCATTTTTGGTTGCCCACAGCTCCAAAATGGCTTCGTCCCCACCCAGGGAGCCCCACAAACCTATGGATGAGGCCGGTTTTGTGCCTCGGGGGTGGGGATCAGCTCTGCCCAGCCTGTGGTTCAGGGCAAAGGAGAAGCTGATCTGCTGCCAGGCACGCTTGGGAAACGTGGTGGAGACCGGCTCAGGAGCCTCAGTTTGCAAAGGCACCATTCCCACATGGAAACACAGCCAGGCTGTCACCTTCCCATGGTGTCACCTGCCACAAGGAACACCTTGGTTTTCATCCAGAGGCAACTGCCAGCTCCCCAATGGCCCTTCCTAAAAATCACCTCCACAGCCCTCACGGGGGGATCACTCCCTCAGCCCTGTCATCCCTGGATGCCTCAAGAGCACAAGGAAGTGGTGCAGGAAGCTCTGGAATGAGCCGCACGGTCTGGCACACACTGGGAGAAACATTACCTGGCTGGCACGAGCCTGGGACAGCACAGCAAACACCCAAGGTGGGAAAGGGACAAGAGGAACCAGAACCTGGGGCTGGGATGTCACCGGCCAGCAGCAGGGAGGGGATTTGTCTCCAGCTGTGATGCACAGAGTGCTCTCAGTTCCCAGGCAGCAGCGCTGGCTGCACCTTCTCCTCCGAGCCACAGCTGGGCAGGGGTTCCCCGGCCTCTCCCTCCCTCATTCCACACTCCCCCTCCCCAGCCAGCACACCTGGGAATTGTTTTCCCCCCTCCCTGCTGCTGAACCAGCCTTGGCATTCCATTATTCCATAAAGCCAAGATCTACAGAGCCGGGATCCAGAGCCCAGTGCCAGGGGGGCACCAATCCTACCTGCACGATGTCCAGCACCATTCCAGCAGCGACCGTCCCAAAGCCGGCCAGGAGGAACGGGAAGAGGACCTGCAGCCCGATGGAAAAGGAGGTCTCCTTGAGGGGCGAGGCGGGCTCGGGACCCCGGTCCGTGCTGGTGTCATCGCTCTCATTGCTCTGGCTGCCATTTTCCAGCAGGGCATCCTCTTCCCTCACCCCTTTGGCGTTGGCACGGGACTCCAGCAGCACCGCTTCCACCCCGGTGCCATCGGGCCCCAGGAAATCCGAGGGCTCCGCGCGCTGCCCGCGCTCCGGGCTGGCCAGGCAGTCCCCGGGCACGATGGGCAGCACGGCCCCGTTGGCCTGGGGGGTCTCCTTCTGCTCCAGCTTGGAAGTCATGCTGCAGGACAGGCTCTCCTGACCCTTGGCTCGGTGGGCCTACAGCCAGCAGCTGCTCCAGCAGGGATCTTCTGCCAGCAGCTTATCCAAACGGCCCTTCCAGCATCGAGGAGCGACCTCTGCCAGCCCTGCTCGCCCGCCCGGGAGTGCAGAGCCTGCTCCTGCAGCAGAGATCCCCATCAAGCAGCGTCCAGGGACGGGGGACACCGAGCACGGAGCGAGCAGGGACACGGCAGGAGCTGGGAATGGCAGCGATTCCCGCTGGATCTCCTCCTCTCCAGCGCCGTGTGGTGCAGCAGCCGCCGGGGCAGGATCCGAGCTTTCCTCCCTTGGTGTGTGACGCCTTAGCGCATCTTTTCCCAGTTTTTTTCCAGCAGCACGGCTGCTGTGACGGGGCAGAGGGAAAACCAGATGAAGTAAAGAACACAGAAGCTTAAAGGAACACTGAAGCAGAGGACTGGCTTTTAGAGATGATCCCACTCAGGCTCTTCTTGCTACCAGGGCTTTGCCACTTCCTCCAGTGGCACCGTCCCTCTGCAGAATTCCAGTCTGAAGGCTCCTGCGGGCTTTCTGCCAGAACAGCCGGCGATTCCAGCAGGCTTCAAGTGTCACTGCCGTCCTCCTCCTCCCCCAGAAGAATTTCTCACCCAGCAGCACGAGGCAAGCACAGTTCTTACTCAGAGTAACAGCAGGTCCCCAGTTACGGTTACTCACGGGGCTGGGCAGGCTGCAGGGTCGGGGCTGGCATTTGGGCAGCCTGGGATTGAACGTGGTTTTCCAAGAACTGGTCTTTCACCTGAAACACACGGGAGGAAAGCAGATTTTCCGTGGGGTCCCGTGGCAGCCCGCACAGGCAGCTCGATCCGCTTCCTCCACCAGATGCTGAGGGGTTCAGCCTTCGCCGTGCCCCGAGCGATCCCTGGGCTGTTCTCCCGCAGCCCCGGGCACCCTNCCCTCAGGGCTTGTGCCGGGGGATGCGGGGGCAGAGCCGCCCTCTGGAAGGGGCGCCCAGGAGGGACCCGCGGGACGATCCCCGCGGCCGGGGCTCGGGCTGTTCTCCCGCAGCCCCGGGCCCCCTCAGGGCTTGTGCCGGGGGATGCGGGGGCAGAGCCGCCCTCTGGAAGGGGCGCCCAGGAGGGACCCGCGGGACGATCCCCGCGGCCGGGGCTCCCCCCGCCTCCCGCTGCCGCAGCGCCG
>VWZW01000741.1:953758-972334 GCA_013397115.1 Edolisoma coerulescens | reverse complement strand
CCATCCTTCCATTGGCCCTTCTGTCCATTCTGCCGTCCATCCACTCATTATCCATCCTTTCATCCCTCCATCCATCCACCAGTCCATCCGTCCATCCCTCCTTCCCTCCATCCTGTCCCCCTGTGGCTTTACCTGCTCTCACCCGGGCCGTGGTGCTGAAGGAAGAGCCGGGGATCCCGCGCTGGGGAAGCCTCGTTGTGCCCCTCTGGGGGCAGGGGGTTCACAGCTGGCCAGAGGTGCCCCATGACCCCACCCCCAGGGTTGCTTCCACGGACCCCCCCATCCAGGGAGACACGGCTGGATCCAGCCCAAGGAGCACCAAGGTGCTCAGTGGTACCCACTGGATTTCAGGCCTCTGCCAGGCTGCTGCAGCTCCGGACAGAAGGTCAGGAATGTTGTCACGTACACTCTGCCTGTTTATGCCAAAGTGTCCCACAACAAATAAATAAAGAGCATAAAAACTCCTGCTACAGAGGTCAGGTCCTCATTGCTCTGTAGAATTCCGTGTTCCTGAATGAAACCAGCTCTTCTGATTCATGCTTTCCTTTTATTTCCCTTTTCTTTTTTTTTTTTTCCCGGTCATGAGTGGAAATTTTGACCAGTTGTTTTTCCTTCCTGCCTTTCCTTTCCTCCCAGGAAACAGTCAGCAGCGAGTTATTGCTCAGAGTGATGACGTGAGCCCCAGCTCCAGGCCTTGGAGACAAGTTCTGGGCCAATAAGGGTGGCTGTGACACAGGAACGTGTGGGGGGAAAGGGGAGGGTGGCACAGGAGCCACATTCCCGCATGGATACAGGCACCAAGCGTGCCTGGAGCTGCTGACTTCACCTCTGAAGGAAACCCAAGCAGTCGTGGGCAGTGGCAGCGAGGGATCCATTGTGACCCAAAGCTGTGGGCTCTGCTGCTTCGGTTCTGGCTGCTCCCATCAAGAACTGGGCACAGGGAGGCGTTTTCCTGAAATATTTGGTGCTGTGGGAGAAGAGGATGACTGGAACACGTGGAGCAGAACAGGATAGATGGTTAGAGAAAGCAGCACTGATAAGGGACTTTTTATCTGGGCAGAGAGTGACAGGACAAGGGGAGATGGCTTTAAACGGCCAGAGGACAGGGATGGATGGGATTTTGGGAAGAAATTCCTCCCTGTGAGGGTGGGGAGGCCCTGGCACAGGGTGCCCAGAGAAGCTGTGGCTGCCCCTGGATCCCTGGAAGTGTCCAAGGCCAGGCTGGACAGGGCTTGGAGCAGCCTGGGACAGTGGGAGGTGTCCCTGCCCATGGCAGGGGGTGGAATGAGACGAGCTTTAAAGTCCCTTCCAACCCCATCCATCCTGGGATTCTGGGATTTCAAGGGATGAGGAGCCTCTGGGGTCATTTCACTCATCCTCAGGACCTCAACCAGCAAAGAGACCTCATGGAAAACTTGAGACATCCAGAGACACATCCCAACTACAGCCACAGCCAACTTCCACGCTCCAGCTGGGGCTGGAGTTCCAAATCCTGCCTCCAGCCCGGCCTCTGCTCTCCTTTGTCCCAACAATCCTGGCTATGAGGCTCTGCTTCCACCTTCATCTTTCCTTCCTGACTCGAAAAATCCATCCCTCCCCCGGAGCCTCCATTCTTCCCTCACCTCCCCAAAAACAACGTGCACCCAAATGTGACCTTGCTGCTCCCCAGCTGCAGCCTCAGGAAGTGGAAGTGAGGGGACAAAAGCTGCCTGAGACAAGAAAACAGAAATAGATAAAACCCCCACCAGCGAGGCTGAGATCAAAACAGCAGAGGATGAAAGGGCAGGAAATGGGTTTCCAATTGCAGGGAGCAGGTAGCAAAGGCAACAAAAATGTTTGGAAAGGAAGGAGTTGACCACTGAGCTGTGCTGGATCATGGAATGTCTCGTGGAATGTCGTGCCCATGTGTTTTACAGCAGCCACGTGATTTTGGCCCTGCTGAACTGCCCAGCTCTGGGCCAGCACTCAGGAATGGCCTCGGGGGCCCCTTCCACAGCAGAATCCAGCAGAATAAAAGGGTTTGGCCAAAGTTACTCAAAAAATCCTAATATTGAGGTGTCAGTGCCCTGAGAGGTGCCTTTGCTCCCTGTCCTGGCTCCACCACTGCCTGTCATGGATCTAAATGGGGTTCCAGCTGCTTCTGACCAAGGATCCTGAAGGAAATGGGTTCTTAACTCCTTGCAAGCAGGGATCTCAGCAGGAAAACAAATCTGAGCAGGTCATGGAGCAGGACTTGCCCCTTCAGATGTCACTCCAGAGCAAAGCAGCTCACGAGGGCAGGCAACATCAGCAGCTGGCCCTGAGCAGGGGGAGAAATGCAGATCCAGGAAGTTCTGTTTTGCCAGCCTGGAAGCAAACAAGCCCATCTCCATCCTTTTTTCCACTGCTCCCAGCTGTGTTCCTGTGTCCCCCACGTGCTGTGACAAACACAGCTCAGCCCTGGCAGGTCCCTCCCGGGGCTCTTGGCCACGTGAGAGCACCTGGGCCTGGTTTTCCTGAGTTCCACAAGGTCAGCGGATCCGGTGGGACAGCAGGGACAGGGACACCTGTCATGGAGCCACTGGGGATGTGCCTCACGTGTCAGCTTTGTTCCAGTTACAGGCTGGGAGGGAACTCATTTCTATTCAGATTTAGGCTGAAGAAAACACTGATGCCACAAGGCTGGCCAGGCCAGAGACTGATGATAAAAAACCACACATTAATCTCTTTACTCACCCCTATCTCCTGCTCCATCAAGACCCTCTCACTTCCCAAAATCCCAAAGAGGACTTTGGATTAACACATTTACATAGAACTAGGCAGTCCTGCAGCACCAACATTTAAAAATCCAAGCGGAAGGATCTCAGATCCAGAATATCTGACCCAGGCCCCTCCACGGGATCATCTCTGTGGTGCAAGACCAGGCACCGTGTTCAAGCCATGTGAGCATTTACAGGGCTCAATAAACCACACCAATTGTGCTGGATTAAAAACATAAATTAAAAGAGGCATGAAAAGCACCCTGGGAAAAGCTGCATGATTTGAATGTTGCTTGTAAAACCTCCTGCCCAGGCTGTGACCAACCCCTGAACGCCAAAGAGCATTTTCCCTTTGTCCCCTGCCCCCTGCTCTAACCACCCTTCCATGTGGTCATTTTCCTTCCTGCTGAGAGGTGACTGCAGCTTCCTCTGGGCCCCCCACCACAGCTCTGAAATCAGCTCTGAGATCAGCAGAGGGATCTGCAGGGAGCAGGGCCCTCCCTTCCCCACCACGCTGAGCCCTTTATCTCTGCCTCCCGCTGCCCCGGGAAGCTGTGGGACCGGAAAGCCGAGCCAAGCCCCTGCTCCAGTGTCACACACCCTCCCTGAGCTGCTCAGCCAGGAAAATCCTTCCCTGGGCAGCACTTCTGCACCACTGAGGTGGTGGCACAGGGCTGCCAGTGCTGGAGAGACCTCACAGCAGCACATCTTGAAAGGGTTGATGCAAGAGCCTGAATTTGGGGACTGAAGAGACAAACATGTCTGTAAAAGTTTTAGAGCACCAGCAAGGATTGAATAGATTGGCAGGAATTTGTGCAGGGTTCAAGCAGCAGCCTGAAGACCACTGAAAACCAGAGAATTCAGGGTCAGGGGCTGAGCTGCAGGTGAGGAATGCTCCTCTCTTAACAGCAAAGGGCAGCTCAGGCTGTGGGGAGCAGCCTCCACATTCCTCAGTGGAAATGTTCCTCCACAGCACTGACACAGGGAAGTCTCCACAGCACCTGCTGGAGAAAATGGATTTCAGCAGCTCCATGGAATAGCAAATGAAAGGGCAAAAGAGGAGCCAAGAACCCAAGTGTCAAATGCAAAGCTGGAGGAAACGACTCTGTAAACACCTTGTTCCTCCAGCTCAGTGCCTGAACTCCCCACGGCCACTTGGGGCTGAAAATAAACCAAGTTCTGTTAAAGAGAGCCCAGCAACAGAGCTTTCTTTAGAAAATGCAGGTGTGGGATGTGACCTTTTCTTCACGTGGCCCCAGCTCAGCTGGCCCACAGCAGGCTGGACAACTGCACACACCTCACTTGGAGTCAGAGCTGGCACAAGGATGTCAACGTCATAGAGCTGGGGAAGAGCAGGGAAAAAAGGAAGTTACAATGGATGTAAGAC
Source organism: Edolisoma coerulescens (assembly GCA_013397115.1). Classification (NCBI taxonomy): domain Eukaryota; kingdom Metazoa; phylum Chordata; class Aves; order Passeriformes; family Campephagidae; genus Edolisoma; species Edolisoma coerulescens. The sequence continues at coordinate 968,209 of VWZW01000741.1, read as the reverse complement.
ACACTGGAATTGAGCTAACACAGTGCTCAAATCCTGTCTGTCACTGTGACTGAGTTACCTGTCTTCAGAGCAGAAAATCAGGCTCTTCCTTCCTTCTGAGTCAGAGGTAATTGCTCTCCAAGCTCGAGGCTCAGTGACTCACTACAACACAAAAAGAATAGCTCCCAGAGTCGTTAATCTGTGTTTTCATGATGTGCTTGGCATTATCAAGTAACTGCTCACACCAGGCAAGGCTGGATCTGATCCTAACAGAAAGGCATCGTTCATGTCGTTCACATTATTTATGTGATGCACGAGGATTCCACACACCTTAGCAAGAGAGACATTTCCAGAAACATCTCCTGGGAACAGTGAAACGGGGTGGGAAGAGACCTGTTCTGCCACGAGGTGTGTGCAGACACCAAGCCACTGAGTGACTCCCTGGAATGGTGTCACACAACCACGGCCTGGCAGCAAATGTGAGAAAATAAAGAGGCTTAAGAACACGAAGGCAAAGCTGCCCCATGGAAAAAGCACAGAAAATCATCAGAAGTGCCTGGGAAAACGGGCAGGGATGGGAATGTGCTGTTTCCCCAGTGGATCCTGCAGGACAAGGTCTGTTTAAAACACTTTAGTGGCCTCCTAGGTTGCAGCAAAGCTCTGCTGAGCACATCCCCAGTGCAGAGGCACCGCAAGATGCCAGCCCTGGCTGATGAGCAGCACTTAATGAGCTCTGCCAGGAGCTGCCCCAGCCAGGTCTCGTGGCACACATTGGCCCAGGAGCTGCCAAACCCAGCCCTGCCTTCCCAGCCCCCTCTGCCTCCACTCTTCCTTCAGCAGCAAAAGGAATCTTCTTCTTTTAAAGAAACAATCCTCACCCAAACAGGTTTTTGGGTTGGGGGAAGATTACAAAATCTAAAGGATGTTTTATGGCCTTAGGACTCTTTTGCTGGTACAACAAATCCCTCCTTCCACACCACAACAGCATGACCCAGGTTAGGATTTTCACAACCTGTGCCTTCTCATGAGATTTTTCCCATTTTTTCCCTGTTTTCCCAATTTTTCCAGTCCCTCTGACTGGCAGCACAACCATCAGGTGTTAAACAATGCTGACCCCATACAGCCACAGCCAAAGCAAAGGCTTTAAACTCACTTTTTCAGAGATCTGCCAGAGAAAAAACAACAACAACAAACCCTTCCCTGCACCTCCCACTCCCAGGGCTGTGTTTCATTCAGTGCTGTGCCCTGACACATCACTTTTGCTGTGCCTGCAAACAGGAGCTTGCAGGAGCAGTGACACCTCCACAAAAGAGCCAGAGACACGTGGCTGAACAAATCCCTGACGGGAGGGAACACACACAAAGTGCAGCAAACCAGAAAAGATGCAAACTATTTACTGCCCAATAATGCCTGGCCAGGGTGAGCTGATTTTGTGTAGAAAAGTGAGGACCAGGGAGGGGGCAAAGATTAAAGCTGGCTGGAAAATAGGTGGGTTTGTTTTGATGGAAATTTTATGGATTGCTCAGGTGTGGAAATGACTTCACTGCAATTACACAGCTACATAAAAAGATTAAATAATCATGAGAAAAGAATTCGCATTCCTTCTTTTATTAGATGAAAATGTCAGTTTTGTTTCAATTATTCAGTAGGTGATACAGTTGTAGCCCTCTGGCCACAGTGATAAGATCAAATAAATAAGAGAATGGTGAACGGAAAGAATTGGAACCACAGTTCCATCAGAGTTTTTCAGGATACATTTCAGGGTATTTCCTGTACATTCCAGCACATTTCACAGTATGAATTTAGAGCAGAACATCCACCCATTCCAGTGCATAATTTAAGCCCTGAAAAACAGACACACATCTCTGCAGCAGGAGGAGCTGCACTGGTCCCTGCAGCACAGAGACTGTCAGTGTCACACAGCAGCTTTCAGGCTTTTCTTTGGCTAACATCACTTTGTTAACTATTTATTTATAGAACTAATTTAATTAACTAATTAAATAAATTATTTGTTCAATTAATACTGGTAACCCCAACTGTCAAGGCCAAAAGAATGCGGAACCTTTTAGTGCTGTCAAAGGTAGGCAAGAAGTGTGAGATGAAGCAGAGCCAATATCCATGGCCTGCCTACCCCAAGATTCCCAAAAACCTGAGCCAGCAGCAAAGTGGAAACTGCCTGCACTGGCAGTGAAGGAAAAATCTCTGATCCCTCTGACCTGGAAGAAAGTGAAGGGCTGCACATCTTTCCCAATCGAGTTCTCAGAAGAGCAAAGGAGAAGCATAAACTGAGTCAGTGAGAAAAGAGATGAGCAGACAAGAGGGATTTAATTCCTTTTTTAAAGCTGCAATCCCTTATTCTGACAGCCAGTTGCACAACAGACCCTGAGCCACACCATGAGTCAGGGAGGGGAAAAAATAATCACTGAAAAGATGGGAAGGAAAGTTTTCAGCACCTCATCAGTTACAACAACACAGAACTTCTGGAGTACCTGAAAACAGAGTGAGAAATCAGTGCAGCCACGGGAGTGAACACTGACACTGGTTCAGAGTACCACGGATGCTGGTGAGAGCATCCCCTGGGAAGCAGCCTGGGAGAATCCCCTGGGAATCCCCTGGGAAGCAGCCCAGGCCCATGCCCAGCAGCAGTGCAAGAACCCCTCAGTGTGACCGTACCAGGGACAGGAACCCTTCCACCACGTCACAAACCCTCCACGGGAGCTTCTGGCAGACACCTCCCCTGAGAAAGATCCATTCACCATCAAAAATGAGTTTGTCAGAAGCACACAGGATGATTCACCTTCTCCTGGTGAGTGACTGCTGATTATAGCTTAGATTTTTAGTGATTACCAATTTCAGAGGTTTAAAGTGCTGAAAAGAATTAGTGTCAGATTAATGGCTGCACATCAGACCACGGAGAGCAGAAATCAGGGTTATTTGTTGGGTTTTGCCAGGTTCCCATCACACAACCAGCACTTCTTCCATCTGTGTGTAAACCCCAATATTAAAAACCTCCAAATTCCAGCTGTAGCTCAATACACAACACACAAGTGCATCTTCAGCCCCATGTCCCAGAGTCCACCTGAGCAGTTGCTCTTCCCAGCTTTCTCTCACAGCTCGTGGGAGTTGGTGTGAGGCTCTGGAAGTGTCTCAATGTCACAGTTCTTGATCAGCTGAAAGAGGAACTCCACCTGTTTCTCATAATTCTCAATGGAGATTCTCTCATTCAGCCCATGGATCCTGAAAGAAAAATGACATTTTTCAGTCCAGGGTGAATTTCTGACCCACCTGCACACATCCAGCACCCTGCTTGGCTGTTGACTTCACAAAGCAGTGCACAACATAAAACCACAGCAATATACACCAAAAACTGCCCTGTAACCAACCCAAATGTACTGACTCAAAGGCTCAGAGCCCAACAACTAAGCCTGGAAAAAATATAAAACTAATCTGGACAAAATCCTAACAGTATTCCGGCTCTCTGCCCATTTCTTGACAGCCAGAACACTCAAATCCTGCATCATCTGCACCTCAATAAAATGAGAAATCTAAATAAGCAAACAATCCCTTGCATTATGATTTTGTTATCACTTTGCTTCAGGAAATTTCCACCTCTTAAGGAGCAAATCTATTCAGAGTGGCAAGTGTCCAAATATACGGATAAATCTCCCGGACAAGGCCAACTGCCAGAACAACACCTCTCACACTGCTGCAGCACACAGAGGATCCACTCAGCTCCACAGCACCACTGAATCAAACACCTGAATGAGTCCTGCCTGCATTTGAAGGAACAAAGAGCCAGGGCTGACACTGTCCCAGGGTCATTTCCATCCCCTGCTCGTGCAGCACCCAAATCTGCAGGAAATGGGTGGCCTGAATGAGGCCAAGGTACCCAAGGCTGGGTTTCCCTCTGCCCACTGCACACAGATCTCCTCTTTCCCTGGGCCCACCCCCAGAGCTGCCCACGGGCAGAGCTGGGTACCTGGGGAGATCATCCTGTCTCAGGAGCACAGGGTTGAACCTGTAAATGGCATTGGTGATGTTGGTGAAGTGCCTGCTGTCCGTGTTCCCAATGCACGTGCCTGGAAAACAAACCTCAGGTTTAGTCTGCAGGAGAGGAACAATTTAACTTTTAAAAGTGACCCACCTTTCCCCAGGAGAGAGGAAAAACATCTGATAACAGCTCTGTATAACCACTGCCTGCACCAAAAGCATCACTGGAAACACTTATTGGTGCACCCTGGAGAACATTCTCTCCTTCAGGAACAGGAGCTGCACACACAACTCAGCCTAAGAACAGCCTTGACACTCAGCCTCCCCAAAAATTTAAGTTTCAAACTGCAATCCAGCAGCTCCAGAGCTAGGAAGGAGCTGCAAGAAAGGGAAGGGGCTGGGATCATAAGGAACAATAGAGAAAAGCAGGAATGGCTTTGCCAGCTAGGAAAACAATAAAAGAAGAACTAAAGCAAGAAGACCTCCTCCTCCTCTCCCTCACAATTCCTTTCTTCCCTGAAGAGATTCCTTTGTATGTGCAGAGAGCCCATTTCAAGGCTCATTGTTTCTGTCAGCTTCCTGTTTGCTTTTTTACTTCCACTACTAAAAAACAACATTAAAACTTTTAAGGCATAAAGAGGGAACGGAATAAAAAGAGGAAAAAACAGCTGTTTCCAGCAGTTAACAGCTGGGGTGGAGGAGCACACAGCAAATGGAAACAAGGCAGTGCTGGGGGAGGGAAAAGCAGAAGAGGAAACAATAATCATCATGTGCCTGCTGTTACCTGGGACTACACTGTCAACATCTGGGAAAGTGTCCAGGATGGTTCTTTGAAAAATATGGACTGCAAATGTCTGCTCATCCCAAGGACTGATGGGCAGGGGGTCAAAGGCCTCCACCACATCGATCCTCACTCTGTCATCAGCAATGGTGTTCCTGACTGTCTCCAGCACCTGTGGGTGAAACACAGAGATAAAATGAGCACAAGAAATGAGAAAGCAGCCCTTAGAGACACCAGCAGATGTTCAGATTTCCAGAAAACATTTGTCTGTGAGCTGTCAGTTGTGGCTGCAAATACAGACTGAAACTGTGTCGGTCTCTCTTCCCCTTCTGAGCCGATGGCTGACACTTCAGCTGAATTTTTTCATCAGATGTACATCACTGCTCCAAGGTACTCCTGACCTGCTTCAGCCCTGGAAGGCAGGTGCTCAGCCTGCTGCTCTTGGAAGTTACGGCATCCAAACAATCCAGAAAAAGCTTCCAGAGAGAGAAACTTCCAGCAAAGGCTTAGGAAGAGAAGATGTTTGGAACTGACAAGGTTTCACAGCTGCCCAGGGCTGGACAGGCCTGTCAGACCTCCTGAAGTGTGCAGGATTCCCAAACTCTCACAGGTCATGGAAATCAATGTTCCCATCCCACAACCACACACGAGCCACGGGCTCTTTGGCACAAACACCGGGGGACCTGACCAGGGGTACCTCAGCAGCCGTCTCGGCCGAGTGGATCCGGAAGTTCACCGTGGCTCTCGCAGAGGAAGGGATGACATTCACCTGGAAAAAAGGAAGGACCAAAGTTTAAAAGGAAGCAAAAACCAGAATAAAATGCCAGCTGCAAACTCAGAACTGCTCAAACAACTGCAGGCCTCAGATGCTTCACTGTTTCCACCAAGTGTGATGTCTCTATCTGTGTTAAAACACTGTAAATCCCATCTGAAATGCAGATAGATACACGAAGAAATATTCATCCGATCAACAAAAATGAAAATCTCTTTAGAAGTTTTTTATCTTGAGCTAAGTCCTCTCCCTTCAGAAAATGTATACTGAGAAAATGTGAGACTTTATTTTTGGGTGTTTTTTTAAGTGATATTTTTACCTCATTGTCATGTTACTGTTCTTATCTACAGACTGAATATTTACAATTTTGTTACACAAAAAAAGCGCATAACTTTAGAAAAAAACCCCAAGGAACCAGGGTGTCACTTCCCTCCTGGCCACTCCGTGTCACTGTTCAGCCACTGCATCTTTTCTTGCCCAGTGATGCTTTTCAGTCACAGATTTTTTTTCAGGAGCACACCAAACACGGGCTGTTTATTTTCCAGGGCTCCAGTATTTTTGGACACCTCCACCTCCTTATCAGGGCAGGATCTGGCTGTATCAGCCAGCAGCTGTTATCTCTCAGTCCAAGGTGCACATTTAACCCTACTTAAGGCAAACACCAGACCTGTGCTACAAACATCTGGGCCAGGGAAGTGTTTGTGACTGTGACAGTTTCAAATATTGCCATTGATACTTAGTAGGATTATGCAGAAACCACATTTTCTTGTCTATCCTAAAATATGAACAATTTTAACAGAAGATCAGACACTTGTGAAAGGAAGTGATTTTCAACTGTAGCCAAATCCAAGCCACATCTGAGGTAAGAACTGAGACTGTGGCAACACACAGGGGTCACACTGATCTTATAAATGGATATAAATAGCTGGAAATTAAATGTCCTAATTGTCTCATCATAATTACATGGATAAAAATGCCAATGAAAGCACCTTGATTCCTGCATTAAACATGGTGACTGCGGTGGTTGTTCGAATCAAGGCATTCGTGGAAGGTTTCCAGGCAAGGACTCTACAAAAATAGAAAGAAACAAACACAATTTTTCAAAGAAGTTGCATATTGCTGAAAGATAAGCACCATAATTCCACAGGCAATAAGCTGAATGATGGCTTATTCAATTAACGAAGTGGTCATTAACAGGAAACCACTGAATTATCTAAACCATAAAATAACTGATTTCCTGGGAAGTTTGAAATGGCTTCATCTTTTAAGGGTGAGAGGATGGGGATGTTTATCAAGGATCTCTTTTCTTACCTGCTGACAATAGGTGAAAACAGCCACAAATTGCTCATGATGATGTTGAGAGGAAACTTGAACTAAGGGGAAGAAATAAAACCACAAATCAGAAAGTTTTTATTTGTCAAGGGCACAGTGGAATCACTTGAATACGGACGAAACAATTCCAGCAGAAACAATAATCTGGGAGAAAGGCCAGCTTTTTTTATCCTTTCTACATAACTGCGCTTGAAATTCATCACTGGGTTACTCCCATGGAAATCTGGGGATGAAATCCTGCTTCTCTCCTCACCTCTGCTGCAAGGTGCTCCATAGTCATGAGCTCTGGCCCGTGGCCAAACAGGTTGCGCAAGGGATTCTGCTCCAGCCTACAAAACAAATCAACATTTGAAAGGTAAAAACACAATTCTCTGGCTGTTACTGCTCCAGGAGGTTGTCAGGAATTTGATTTGTGGAATGTATCCCTGTTATTGGAGATGCAATCACGCTCTGCTCTCCTCGTAAGCAAACGTGCAAGCACGGCTCCGCGGATTTCTGGGCGTTCCAGTCACGTGCAAAGATTTCCTTTGAAAAACAGCTGAAAGAATCCCAAAGCCTGACTCCTATAAATTCATGGAAATCCAGAAAAATAGCACACAAATCCCACCGTGTCTAGACATGCTCAGTTTTTCTAAAATATGTATTTCTTAGCCAATCTGATATCTCCACAGAGCTGTAAAGAGATGATTTCTGCAGTCACATTATGACGATTCCATGTTTATGGGCTTGGAGAATTACCAGCTGAGGTAGCAGGGATGTGCAGGAACTAATTCCAGAGAAATCCTGCCACCCAAACAAAGGAATCTCTGTTGCCACAGAGTAAATTAGGGCAGACAGCACTTGTCTTGCTGTTAAAGAATTGGCTGACACTGGGAAGAGCTGAAGTGCAAAGACTCTGCAGACACCTGGCAATTGTCCCTTGGCTGGGAGTTGCATTTCTGCCCCTCAAAGTGAGCTACAAACTGCAATTTCAAACACAGAACAGGAATTTGAAAAAGACTCTGAACATAAATAGTTAAAAAGTCACATATCAGTGATTTAGGTGGTTTTTCTGACTGTTTTTGAAATTGGGTGACAGGGAAGCTCTCACCTGGACATGGCTGCTGCCAGAATGCCAATACTTGTCTCCTTAGGAGGAAAGGATGAATGGCCTGGCTCTTTTTCCACTGTGAAGTTCAGTGTCATTGAACCTTTTTCTGTGACAGCAATCCTGGTCAACGACAAATCAATCAATCAATTAATTAACAAATAAATGACTAATACAATTCCAAACACACATGCACAGACTGTAGATAAAAATAACTACTCCGCATAGTTTTAGTATTATAAAAACCATTCAAGCAGCAACAACAAATCATTAACACAGTGCTTAGATCTCTGGAGGACTGATGTCTTGGTTGCTTCTCCTGTGAGCAGAGCTCTACAGCACAGAATTAAAATGCCTGCATGGGCTCAGTGGAACATTCTGCCTGTGTCAGCACAGCTGTGATGGACAGCAGGCAAAGGCTGAAGGTCCCTGCCTTGCACTTTGTGCCACTGCTGCAGCTCCAGCAGCACCAACATGGCCACACGCCTTGAAAACATTCTGTAGTGACATTAACGATGTCATTTATCACTAATTAATGACTGGAAATGAATCACGTTCATCGTGGTCACTCTTACATAGCCACTGGCTTCTGCACTCCTGCAATGATCCCCTCCAGCACCGCACTTCCCTCGTCCAGCAGGAAGGAGAGTTTCACCCCTCTGGCTTCCAGCAGAGCTGCGATTTTCCTTGCTCCCTTCAGACCAGACACCTGTGGAATCCAGGCACAGGAACTGATCAGATCCAGCCACACCATTGGGAGCAGAACTGGAAAACACCTTGCTGTTGGCTACAGCACAAAGAATGCACAAAATCCCCTGGGGAACAACTCCTGAGCAACAACAAAAGATCCTTCCAGGAAAATTAACTGGAGATTGTTAATGGCCTGATAGCAGATGAATTTATATCCATGATGAGGAGTGCTCTCATTGATGAGTCACTGACTGCTGCTTTAATTTCAGTGATATCTCAGAGCCATAAACTCCACGGATTAGCATTTCCAGCCCTATTTATTTTACCTATTAATAAATGTCTGTCTTTATATTTTGACAATGCATAACCAAACCCACCTCACCCATCTCTCTGCACCACTGGAACATTTTTGCCAGTTCTTCCTGATCATTTGGCACAACCATGTGAATCTCAACCCAGCTTTTCCTGTCTCCAAAATGGGATTCCTGCTGCACCTTCCTTGCAGAAAAGAATTTGAAGTGACAGCCTCCGGTGTTCTTTTCTCTTTGCTCATCACACCAAACCCTTTGTGAACGTCACTCCAAGCCAAACAGTGAATACATAACTGTGACCTGGGGCCTGACACAGTATCTCCCCACAGAACCAAGAAAAACAGGAAAGACCTTCCAGCCAAACAATGTTTAAAAATTAAGCCTTGTTACCTACAGGAACAATGCAAACAGGTTGTTATTTCAAGGCAAGGGAAGAAAATACCTCCTCATCGTGGCCAATGGCCACATAGAAGGAGCGGTGGGGTCTGTAATTCCTCCTCAGCAGAAATTCCAGAGCTTGCAGAATGCCCTGCAGGAAAAGCAGAACGTGCTGTACCATCCCTGCGTGGTAACAAGGAGAATAAATGCAAAAGAATGCAGTGTGAGGGCAGAGAACTGGGATGCTCTCACAGCCCTTGAACTGTTCGCAGCTAAGCTTTGATTCCTGCAGCTCCCACTGAGGATATTCCCATTCCCTGGAAAAGACACTGCAGTGGTTTTGATCAGTGATGCTCTGACAGGTGCCACAGTGCCAGGGCAGGGAGAGGAAATGCAGAGCAGCTGGTTCTGGCTGCTGCTGCCAGGGACAAACTGCACAGGGAGCACCACAGAGCCAGAATCATCCAAGGAATTCACTGTTCCCTTAAAGTGCCTGTCACACACCCAGATTGGCTTTCACTGGAGCTACCAAACCCAGGGATTTTGAGGAGCAGCATGTTTTGTACAAGAAGTGCTAAGATGACAGAAACAGAACAAGAAACTTGACCTGAAGAATGAGAAATCAAATCTACCATTTGCTATGGCAATATATATAAAAACCAAGATATTTGCTCTATTATTCCAGCTCTCTTTTTCAATTTAAATTACTTAATTTTTCACATCTCACCTCTATCTTGTCAGCACCCATTTTTTGCCATGTTCACTGAAATTGCTGATTTTTTTTTTTTTGGCCGTTTGTGGAGTTACTTGTGCAGTTCACAGCAGAATGAAGCACCAAACCAAACTTTTAAGTTTCAAGGCTTTGAAACTGATGATTAAACATTCTGAAACTTTCTAGGAGTGTGGCCTGTGTGACACTAAACATCTGTTCAAATTTAAATATAGGGCTGCCATGGAAGTAATCATCAAAGTCACAAAGGGCCATCTTCTTCATTAATTTTTCCATCAACCTTTCCCCATGAGAAATCCTTCACAGATCAATCTGTTCTGAATACACTCCTCCCAAATGTGTTTAGTACAACAGCTCTTTGTTCTGCCCCAGGCTGGATAAAAGATGCAGGCTTGTTTGTCGATCCTATTAAATAAACAGAGTTTAATTTGAAACTCAAGCCTTTTCAAAGGGCCAGTTTTGGCTTTGAGTGCCTGTGTGACACCTGGGAAAAAGGAAAAGGTCTGTCCCTGCTTTCAAGCACAGCATTTGACAGACAGTCATGGAATGGTTTGGGTTGGAAGGGACCTTAAAGCTCATCCAGTCCCAAGGGCAGGGACACCTTCCACTGTCCCAGGCTGCTCCAAGCCCCATCCAAGCTGGCCTTGGACACTGCCAGGGATGGGGCAGCCACAGCTTCTCTGGCCACCTGTGCCATAAAATTTTAAACTGGCATTTAACCAAATACATCTGCATTTGAATATGATTCTCCTGATTCTTCAGGAGTTTTTAAGCCTCTTTTCTTCAGTAACGGTGGTCACTCCACTCCACCTCTAGGAAAAGTTGGGAGAAAACTGCAGGACTCAGGAATTTCTCACTGACAGAACGAGAGGCGAGAGAGACAACAGAGTGAATTCCAAGAGGATGGATTCCTCCCCTCTGCCTTGCCCAGGCTGTGTCTTTGTGGAAGGACATTACCAAGCACACGTACAATGGCAGAGTTTTTGTTATCCAGCGTTCCTCGTCCATAGATGAAACCTTCGTGCTCTGCAGCTGAGAAAGGAGGAAAATCCCAGCCCTCGGGGGGAGCGGGCACCACATCCATGTGTGCCAGCAGCATATAGGGCAGCAGGGCAGGGGCAGAGCCCTGAACTGTAAAGAGGTGGCTGTATTTCCCAACAATTTCATGTTGGATGAACTTTGAAGAAAATACAGCCGGGAAGACTGTTAAGAAAAAAAAAATTAAAAACACATGTAAAAGAAAAAATTAACAATAATGGGCAATTTTAGCATTATTCCAAAGAGCTGTCACCTAGGTAGCATCGGGGGGGAACTGTAAATAAGACTGACCACAACAGAGAATAGATGTTCTCACACTTTTACCAATCCATCTCACTTTGTACTTAGAACATGCCTAAACAAACCCAGAATTCTTGTTCAGCAGTGCTGCAGCTCTTTTGCAGGGAGCAACGATGGAACTGCCACAAAATTAGGTTGAAGCAGCAGCAGTCATCCTCTTTTTATTTTTTTACGGCATTTAACCATCTCAAGGACCAAAAACCACCATCACAAAAAGTCTTTTAAACCTTTTGGGGCCACTGATACCCCCAAAACACGGCTGCAGAGGGGACACACGTGTGACATTCCTGACAGGCCTTCCTTCAGGAAAAATACAAAGATCTGTTCCCTTATATTCAGGAATGATATATGCTCTCTTCTATTTGTTTATGAAAATGAAATAGAGCAGCAGAGATTGCCAAGAGTGGAAGTTCAGTACCTTTCTGAATGTAACTCCCAAATTCTGCCATGGCAGTTGTATTCAAATCCTCTGGAGACCTGGACACGGTTGGGATTTGAATGGCCCCTTCAAAGAAACCCAGAACAGAAACCACTCAGCACCGAAATCAAACAATGCTCGAATTGCACTTCCAAAGGGGAAGTGTATTTATGCCCCTGAATATTTTCCAGGCTTTAAACATTATTTCACAGCACAGCATGAGCTGCCACGATCAAAAACAAGACTGATGTGCTTCAGCTGGGCTGTGCACATGCAGCCACCGGTGGTTCCTAACAGCTCAGCCAAGGGATGTCTCCAGATAATTTGACTCCACTTTTCATGCTGAAGTGTTGAATGGTATCGTTAGAAATGCTACTGTCCAGGAGCAGCTGCAATTTGCTTGGGTGATCTGATTCCTCAGAGTCATAAACTCCTCTGGCAGCTGAGTTGGCAGTCCAAGGTTCTTTCTCAAGAGTGAGGCAGGTTGTGATGGTTACTACACCTTCACACTGCTTTATAAACTAACATATATAAACAGACAGGGCTTCTGTTGGCCCTTTTGGTCTGCTCTGTCATTTAAACAGGCTCTCCAACAGCCAGTCCCTGTCCTGCAGAACATGGGAATAACTTAGTCCCAGCTGCCTTTCCAAAGAGCAGCTGCCAGGCGAGGTTATGGATTCTTCTGAGGTCGTGTGATTCATGAATTAACACAAAAATCTATTGTGAGCCTTCATTTTCCCATTAAAAGAAGAATGCAAACATGATTTGCTAGGCAATAAATCCTACAAACCAGCAAGGTATGAGGTTTACACACAGGGTTTTATCACTTCGTGCCAGATTGTGGTTTCCTGCACAGTGCCAGCCCTACTGAGAGCTAAACCCCTCAAATCTTCTACGTCAGACAGCACAAACACCCCGGGACTGGTCACAGCAGTGAGCAAGAAAGGGAAAAAACCCCGACAGTGACTTATCCAGTGGACAAAGGGATGTCTGGAAACGCCGTCACGGGTGTCTGGCGAAACTCTGTGTATACGAGCAGGAAGCAGTGGAGAAAATCAACACAGGGCAAGAGTTGGCTCAGGAGAACCACAGGATCCCTGAGGCTGGAAAATCCCTCCAGGATCGAGTCCATCCTGTGCCCAATCCCCCACCTGAGCCCAGGCGACATCTCCAGGGATGGGCACTCCAAACCTCCCCGGGCAGCCCCTGCCAAGGCCTGACCGCCCTTTCCATGAGCCAATTCCTGCTGAAATTCCAACCTGAGCCTCCCCAGCACAGCCTGAGGCCGTTCCCTCTCCTCCTGTTCCCTGGGATAAGATCCCAAATCCCGCCCGGCTGCCCCCTCCTGTCAGGGAGTTGTGCAGAGCCAGAAATTCCCCCGGAACCTCCTTTTCTCCAGGCTGAGCCCCCCCCAGCCCCCTCAGGATTCTCCAGCCCCTTCCCCAGCTCCGTTCCCTTCCCTGGACACGCTCCAGCCCCTCCACGTCCTTCCTGAACCGCAGCGCCCAGAACTGGACACGGCGCTCGAGGTGTGGCCTCAGCAGTGCCCAGCACCGATTTTCAATCACTTCCTTAGGCCTGCTGGGAGCCAACACCCGGTTCCTCCCCGGGAAAGCACCTGGGGAGCGGCCGCCTCCACACCCGTCCTCCCGTGCCCTGGATCCCCCCCTCAGGAGGGGCCTGGCCGGGGGCGAGGGGGGCTCACAGCGCTCGGGCCCCCTCACCTCGCAGCGCCTCCTTGAGCTCCCGCCGCTCGCCGGCGCTGAGGGCGGCGGTGCCGGCGCTCCGTGCCCACAGCCGCGGGACCCCGGCCGGGGCTCGCAGGACGAAGGCGCGGAGCAGGACGGCGGCCGCCAGCGCCAGCACAACCGAGCCCAGCGCCAGCAGCACCGCCGCCACCGCCCGCCGCCCGCCCGCCATCACTGACCGCCGCACGCCCGCAGCTGACGGGCGTGGCCCGGAGCCAATCGCCACTCGCCCCGCCGGAACGACGGCCAATGGGATCGGGGCAGGGGGAGGGTTGGGCCCGCCCCTTTCGCGGGGGCTGCTGGGAGCTGTAGTTTGCAGCGGATGTGGCGGCGGGCCGGGGGAAGCGCGGAGTTACGGAACGGTTTGGGTTGGAAAAGATCTTAAAGCTCGTCCCGTCCCAGCCCTGCCACGGCAGGGACACCTTCCCCTGTCCCAGGCTGCTCCAAGCCCCGTCCAGCCTGGCCTGGGACGCTGGCAGGGGTGGGGCAGCCACAGCTGCTCTGGGCACCCTGTGCCAGGGCCTCCCCACCCTCACAGGGAACAATTCCTTCCCAGTATCTTGGAATGCTGCTCCCAAAAGGACGAGGATAAAAGGAGTTCCCGTGGGGAATAACCACCCCCAGGCTCACTGGGGCCACAAGTGAGGCAGAAGGATGCCAGGACTGGGCCAAGGGACAGCCCAGGAAGTCCCTGTGTTGTGCCAGCCCCACTCCTGACAGACTTTAAATCCACCTGCTTTTGAAAATGTGTCACTTCTCCCCTTGATTCCACCAGCTAGCACGACAGAACAGCTCTTGTTCCCTTCTTTACAGCTGTTCTGACCTGAATGTGAAGATTTATCCCACCTTCCCACGGCATAAACTGTCCCAGGATGCCAAATACCAGATGGGAAGAGC
>VWZW01000741.1:926031-953620 GCA_013397115.1 Edolisoma coerulescens | reverse complement strand
CCGCCGCACGCCCGCAGCTGACGGGCGTGGCTCGGAGCCAATCGCCACTCGCCCCGCCGGAACGACGGCCAATGGGATCGGGGCAGGGGGCGGGTTGGGCCCGCCCTTTTCGCGGGGGCTGCTGGGAGCTGTAGTTTGCAGCGGATGTGGCGGCGGGCCGGGGGAAGCGCGGAGTTACGGAACGGTTTGGGTTGGAAAAGATCTTAAAGCTCGTCCCGTCCCAGCCCTGCCACGGCAGGGACACCTTCCCCTGTCCCAGGCTGCTCCAAGCCCCGTCCAGCCTGGCCTGGGACGCTGGCAGGGGTGGGGCAGCCACAGCTGCTCTGGGCACCCTGTGCCAGGGCCTCCCCACCCTCACAGGGAACAATTCCTTCCCAGTATCTTGGAATGCTGCTCCCAAAAGGACGAGGATAAAAGGAGTTCCCGTGGGGAATAACCACCCCCAGGCTCACTGGGGCCACAAGTGAGGCAGAAGGATGCCAGGACTGGGCCAAGGGACAGCCCAGGAAGTCCCTGTGTTGTGCCAGCCCCACTCCTGACAGACTTTAAATCCACCTGCTTCTCAAAATGTGTCACTTCTCCCCTTGATTCCACCAGCTAGCACGACAGAACAGCTCTTGTTCCCTTCTTTACAGCTGTTCTGACCTGAATGTGAAGATTTATCCCACCTTCCCACGGCATAAACTGTCCCAGGATGCCAAATACCAGATGGGAAGAGCCGTGGAAATCCTGCCCTTGAGTCAGCAGAAGAAGCCGATGATTGTTCACACATTCTTTATTATCAAAAAAAAAGAACGAACCCAACATTAAATTAAATAAATTACAAACATTTCTGAGCTGGTTATACATCATGCATTTACCAAGTAAGGCTTCAGAGCCAAAACACATCAACCTCACTGTTACTTAAGGGCAATAGAGGGGATATTTTACTGGAAGAGAAAATATTTCACCAGCGTGACTTTGAGCTTCCCTAATTTTCTGCCCAGGCACTTGGGAATTATGACTTTGGCCACGTTGTGCCTCCAGCAGTGCCATCTGCCTGCTGATGTTACATTTATTGCCAGAACTGGCCCAGAATTTGGCTACAGAAATGCGGTTTCCTTCTGCCTGGGTCATGATTTGCAGGAGAGCCACTGCTGCTGTTTCCAAGCCATTTCTCTTGACATCCCATCCCAATTCTTGTAGGAAGTTCAGGAAATACGATCTGTTTTACATCTCTGCTCTGAGGATTTCTGCGTTTGGCCCGTCAGACCCCAGACTGGGAAATCAACCGCCTGGAATGAACCCTGAATGAAGAGCTGGGAACTGGAACTTCCCTCTCTTAATGTGATGCCACCTCAGAGACCCAAAAATATTCATCAGGACAGTTTCTTGTTGCTCTGCACCAATTTCTTTGTTGCCTTTTTTTTTTTTTTAAACCAGCAAATGAAAGGAGCACTCTGGCAGTACAAAAGACCGTGAGGAATCACCCCCAAAGATAATTTAAGAGACTTCATCTCTTGATTTTACCTTGTAGAACAAACTGTACTTGGAGATTTCTGGAGAAACCACTGCAGTCTAAGATTAAAATAAGTAATAACCATCAGCTAGTGGGGTTTTCTGCCCTCCTTTGGTTTTATTACTCTCTCCTGCACCACATGATCAGAAATTGAGGTAGAGAAATGGTGACTTTGTTATTGAGATGTTACATAAAACCAAACTGGCAGGGTGCTGATGTTGTTTCCTTTAGTGCCTGTCTGGCAAGGATGGTTCAGGAAGCTCTGTTTTCCCTTTAAAATGAGACATCTGGGAGCTGTAGGGAAGCCCCACATTCTCTTCCCAGGAAGCCTTCAGCAATCAGCTCAACGATGTCTGTGCACTTCAAAACCGTCATTTGTACTATTTTAGAGTAATGAAATAGAAGTAGCATTTGAAAATATAATCCACTTTCGTGCACTCAGCCCACTGGGCAGGCAGGACAACGTGCACGTAAAAAGGAATTCTTATTTCTGATTACAAGCCTGTCCTATTCTTAAAAATAAAATTATTTATTTAAGAAATCAGCCCTGCTGAGAGATCACTGAGGCCTTTGGGGTGTCAGAAACACAGCACTGGTTTGAGGCAGTGTTTTTTTGGGACGCTGGGACGCAGAAGAGGAGAGGCAGAGGCTACAGAGACACGCGGGGAAACTGGGGGGGCTGCGGTGACAGACACCCCCGGGGTCAGTGCAATCAGGGAGCAGCAGCCACACCTCGCCAGAGCCACTGCTGCTCTGAATCCAAGCCCTGAGAGGCTCTCGGTGCTTGCTCGTGTTTCACTGGGTCGGGGAAAGAGGGAGCAGGGAGAGGGAAGGAGCAGCGAGAGGGAAGGAGCAGCGAGAGGGAAGGAGCAGGACGCCCAAGTGATGCAATTCCAGCGTGGGCAGAAGGATGGTGAGGGACAGAGGGGTGGCTGAACGTCCCCTGAGGTCAGGCACCTGCCTCCAAACCAGCTCCACTTCTGCAATCCATGAGATGGCATCTCCTGAGCTCCTGCTTCCCCTGCTGCCTGCTCCTGAGTCCATCCTTCTGAGTGCCACGAGCAGAGCAGGGAGGAGGGAGGGATTTGGCAGTTCTGGAGGGTGGTGGCCTCTCTGTGAACCCGCTGTATCCCCAGGTAGAAGCACAGCTCTCCCCGGAGGGCTGGGAGAGAGGAGTCTGTTCTGGAGGGTTTGCCCGGTGCTGCCCGCGCTCACAGAGCTGTCTGGGTCTCTGAGTGGAACATGCTTCCAAACATCTCCTGAAGGGCACAGAAGAGGAGCAGGGTCAGGGCTGGTGCCAGGGCACAGCCCCAGCGGCACAGCTCGGTGTTGCTGGCACACACAAACACCCCCAGGAGCTCCGACCCTTCCCAGCCCTTCTCCAGCACGAAAGCTGAGGCTGCCCTGCTTCCAGCTGGGCATGGACAGCACGGGGCAGGTCAGCCCTGGAGGGGATCTCCTGCCAGGACCCACATGTGGGTGCAAACCACTGCAGCATTAACAAAGTCTGTGCTGGAAATCTTGACTGGTGACTCTTCTTTTGGCTGTGAACCAAACCTGGTTCTCCAAATTCCCACCAGTGCATGGACACCACAGGTCTGGCTGAACCCCAGCTGTGTGGCCCAGAATGGATGGAAGGATTCCTCTGTGGGGTAACCTACCTGCTCCTCATCCAGCTGCCTTCCAGAACTCCTCAGGACAAGGATTTAAAATAATTTTTTCTTAGTGAAGCGCTGCAGTTCCTTGCAGTGGCACGGGGGATTTCCCATCTAATCAATCCCAACCAGAAGCTCTGATTTCTGCCTCAAATCCATGGCTGCAGTGACCCCTGGCACTACAACTCACCTCCTCCAGGTTCTTGTACTCTGCACTGCTCTCATCCACAGACTCGTCATAGATGGAGAGCTCTGTCTGGTTCGGCCTCTGTGCAGGGAAGAGTCGAGTCCACAAATCAGCAGAGTGCAGGGTCAAAAGGAATGAAAGCAATGACTAAGCCAGCCCTAAAAGGTGACACACGCTCGAGGGAAATGCCCGGGAGAAGGGGCACAGAAGGAATCCTGCTCCAGGTGTTTATCTCCTGTGACCGGGCTGGCATTGGCCTATCTCTCTGGTTTGATATGAGATACCTTAACTCGTCCTGGGGAGATAACTGGCTGCCACTGCTGCCAACTCTGGCTGCCACTGCTGCCAACTCTGGCTGCCACTGCTGCCAACTCTGGCTGCCACACAATAAACCAGCCCCTGTTTGGGGACAGAGCCTGTCTGACGCTGTGCCACCAGCACGGGCCACATTCCTGCCTCGGAATTCCTCCTGTTCTCCTCCCACCAGCGGAGCATTCACGGATGCCTGGACTACCCCAGGTGCACAAGCTTTGCCTCCATTTCTGAAGGCCAAATTCTGCCTTTGCCTGTTCCAACCAACACCAGACTGAGGGCACAGTGCTGGAACAGCTCTTCTGGCTCCTCCGGGCTGGCACAACATTCCATTCATCCCTCAGCTAAGGGTTTGTGTAAAACATTGACACCTCTGAATTCCCATGAAATCCATTCCATCAGGAGGTGCCCAGCCCGTACATGACAACTGGAATATTAAATATTTTGCTGGATTTAGACCTTTACCACTTGAGAAAAACAAAAAGCTTTAGTAGCTGCAGTAGCAACTTGTTATTCCTGCTTTGTGCTGGCGCAGCCTGGAAACCAGACAGGAGAACCCTGCGGGCTGGGGAGCAGATTTACCTCTTCCAAGATGGGCGGGTGGACAACTTCTCTGATACTGGCCAGTGCAAACAGAACAGCATCGTGGATGGTCAGGAAGATGTGACTTCGGTCCAGGCCTCCTTCCTCAAAGACTCCCCCCGTGCTGATGTCGTTGTACACCTGGGCTGGAGAAAGGAGAGGCAGCTGAACGAGGAGGAGAGCAGAGGAGGAGTTCTGGAGCTGTGTGTGGCTGGCGTGGTCCTCTGAGCTAAGGCCAGGCTCAGAAGAAGCAGCTTTGCAGCAGGAATGAGTGTGGAGATGTTCCAGCCCCATCCCTTCCCAAACGGAAGCACTGATTTCACACACAGAGATCACTGATTCTCTTTCCTTTCTTCTGTTTTCTTCTTTTCTCTGTTCTGGCCTGGTCCAACAAAGGACTGACATCTCACAGTTTGAATAAAGAACAGAAAAAGATCTGCTGTTTGCCAGGAGCTCAGAAATGGGGGAAGATCACGTGGAAATGTGTTCTTTGGGGATTCTTACCCTGCACGTTTGCCAGGAACACTTTAATCCCAATCTTCTGGTAGCTGGAACACAACTGGAAGGGATGAGATGGGAGAGGGAGGATTAATAACCCTGCTGCTCCAGCTTTGTGTTTATGCATAAAATCTTCTCTCAGGGCTGGGGCTGAAGGAGAAAATCAGGGATGCAGAAGGAGAAAAGCCACACAATTGAGGCACACAAACGCCTTTATGTGAGGGAGCAGAAGGTACCCAGCTGCCGCCTGGCTGTGTTGGCAGTACAGAACTAACCTTGCTCAGCGCTTTGGTGCCCATCAGGTCCACAAAGCACACCCCACTCATGTCCAGGATGATGGTGTGGAAGC
Source organism: Edolisoma coerulescens (assembly GCA_013397115.1). Classification (NCBI taxonomy): domain Eukaryota; kingdom Metazoa; phylum Chordata; class Aves; order Passeriformes; family Campephagidae; genus Edolisoma; species Edolisoma coerulescens. The sequence continues at coordinate 948,539 of VWZW01000741.1, read as the reverse complement.
TGATGTAGGGCGGTGCTGTCAGCACAGGGTCGGCGTCTGCCGTGGGCAGGACGCTGAAGGTGCTGCCCTGCAGGGTGGTGGTGCTGCCCAGCTCCTGGGGGCTCTGCCCTGGCCCAGCCCCGTGGGCAGGAGGGCGGAATGTGATGTAGGAGATGCTGGCACCGTTGGCAGTCGTCTGGTTGTTGTTGGTGTCTGTTGGAGATGCGCTCTCAAAGTCCTTCTGGAGCTCTTGCAAAGACAAGGTCTGCAGCAGAGCAGGAATGCAGAGTCAGGGCAGGGCACAAGGTGGGGTCCTGGCAGGTGAATGCACCTCTACCCACTGATAGGAAGTGTTTTAATCTGGACTAACTCCAGCCTGGCACTAGACTGGCTGTCCCTTGGGGCTGGACTCAGGTTAATTCTCATGATTCATTTGTTTCAAAGCTGCTCAGCATTGCCAAGCAAATGGGGCTGGGGTGACTGGGAAAGGGGCTTTGAAAGGGCACCTCGGGGCTGACACATCCCCAGAGAAAGAGGCCAAAGTTGCCTGGTTTCTGCAGACTGTTCACCACGTTCCTATTCCAGCCTCCTCTCCAGCTTTCCTGCTCCCAGCCACTCCCAGTCCTCCTGCACATTAAAGGTTTGGGGAGGAATGGAGATGTGGGTGGGGAGCAAAGGAGGTGAGAAATGGGGCCGGGAAAATCCCGTGTCAAGAGGAGCTGTTTGATAGGGACTTGGGGTCACATTCATGGACACAGGGACCTTGTTGGGAACTCAGGAGCTGAGTTACCTTGTTCTCCCTCAGCAGGAATTTCGGGAGCTTTGCTGGTGCTTGTGCTGTGCCCTTCGCCTGCCGTTTCACAAATTTCCTCCTGGCCAGGTACACCTTGCCAGGATCCACCCCTGTCTGTGGGAAAGAGAGATTTTTTTCTTTAAAAAGTCTGTTCCAAGAGTCAGGAGCTGCTGATCCTTTCCTGGCATTTCCCAGCCTGGGCACTGGAGTGGGGTGATCCTGGTGGCAACCGAACATCTCCTGGAACTCGGGGTACTTGCACATGCAGGGACAGACTTGGAATAGCAGGATGCCCCTGTTTTGGCAGAGCTTGGAGGAGGAACCTGCCAGGATTCAGGCACAACCTCTAAAATGAGCTCTGCAAACAGCCCTGAGGATCAGGGAGAGGAGGATTGAGGAGCAGAGGATGGATGTGACCATCGTTCATGATCATCCACAGCTTAATTATCCCTGTGTAGCAACACGGGAGAGAGCAAGGGCGGTTTGGGATTGGCTTCAGGCAGGGATTTGTTGAGGAATTGCTCACCTTGGCTATAATTTTCTCCCGGAATATCTCCGAGTTGGCGAAATACAGCGGGGAGCAGTAGGTGACGATTTTAATCCCATTAACTTCATGGACCTGCACCAGAGACAAGAGCTCAGAGCAAGCCTGGGCACCAGTGGCAAAGAACAGCACTTTCTCTGAGGATGCTTTGTCTTCAGCTCACCTTGTTGTAGGTTTTGGGGTTCTTGTAGATGTCAGTGGAAGTCACCTGGCCCAGGGCAGAGCCGTTGCGGCTGCAGGAAAGAAGGGATCAGCATTAGGGGAAGAAAACTGCTTCTGCTTCACATTCCACGCCAGGATTTGAACATTTGCTTTATGAAAACACTTGCATTTCATCCCTGCAGAGTCTCCAGGGTGAAAAGAAGAGTCAGCAGTTTGAGAAGCCAGACTGGGAAATATTAATAAAGGGCTTTGATGAATTAAAACCGGTGTGAAGACCTCACGCCGGGGCCCTGCACACAGACAGGGCTCGCTCATTTTGTGAGCAGGACTTCGTGCTGGGAACTGTGTAGGGGTGAAGCAAATTCCTCGCGGCTCCCCTTGCCCTGGGATGTGCACGGGAGCGGGAATGCAGGCAGTAAATTAGCGCCTGCCATTCCTGTTTGCACATTCCGGGCAGGACACCTGCGCTCCCCGGGGCTCCTGCCGCGCGTTCCGCGGGCCAGAGGTCGCTTATAAAAATCACCCGTCCCTCCTTTCTGCCCCTGGGAGATCTCCCGTGCTTCGTGTGGCCACGGGACTACTTACAACTGGGTATGGAAAACCACAACCAGCACGGAGAATCCCACGCCCACCGCCACTCCGTAGGGAAGGCTCAGGAAGAAAGCGGAGAGGAAGCTCACGAGCCAGACCAGCTGCAGGGAGAGAAGGGAAGAGCGTGGCAGGTCGTTTGGCTGAACCATGGGCTAGAGGACGTGGATGAAAATGGATGAAAAATGGGTGGAAAATGGGTGGAAAATGGCTCTGTGCTGCTATCCCAGACTCTCAAACCTTCCCAGCTCAGCATCAACAGGCCAAGCCCTGAATTCTGCAGCTGTTCTAATGCTGCAGTTTGGATGCTTTGGAGCAAACCATCCTTGCTGGGAAGTTTGCCAGGAGCCCCAGTTTCTTTTCAGCCATAAAAGCAGCCAGGGCGTTTCTCCACGGCTGCACGAGCGCCCGCTCCGCTCGTTCCATCCGAAAAGGATCGGCCTGGCTCGTCAGGAAAGGGCTCCTGCAGATCCCACCCTCTGCTGCTCCCTGCTCCAGCCCCCAGCAGCTCCTGCTGTCAGTCAGGGCAGTTCAGAAAAAATCAGAAACCATCTCTCTGAAAGCTGCCTGAGCACCTGCTAGAGATGGTCTGAACAGAGAAGATTTGATGGCCAAGTGTGACAGAGGAGCCCAAAACCTGCCCTGCTCCAGCTCAGGGCTCTGCCATTTGTCATTTTTATGTGTTAGCACTCAAGTGTCTCCTTCCATATGAGCTCAGTCCTGCCCTGCATTTAAACATCCCCTCTGAAAATCATTATCAGCTTGTTTTAATCCCATCCTCAAGTTAAATAAAACATAACTTTGACCTTGGACGAATAAGGGTAACTTTGATGACTTCAATATCTTAATTTATATTCATTTAGTGTATAAATAGCAAGGAAGAGCTTCCCTCCATCCATCCAAACTCTGTTAGAATCAGCTGGAATTAGCTGTCCTGAAACACAACCAGCATTAAGGTGATGAACATCAAAGGTCTGACACCACCCAGGAACGGTGCTCCCTGTTTTGGGACAGGACACTGAATCCAGTTCAAATTCCAAGGAGATTTAGGTCAGGGCAATCCCGTTCAGTGCATTGGCATCTGCCAGGATGTTCCTCAGGCAGCACCGTCCACTCAGTCCATGCTCAGCTGTCTGCCCAGGCTTTTGGGGTCTCTGAAGCCTGTGGGGTCCATCTGTGCTCTGGCAAAGGGGCAGCAACTTCCCCTGCCCTCAGCTGAGCTGCTGGAGCCCACAGACCCAGATAACCCATCTCTCCTCCGGCACCTGTTGGAGCAGGATTTCGGGAAAGCTCTTCATGACTCGGGCCAGTCCCTCTGGACTCCTGATTGCCCCGATAAGGGGGGGTTTGCTGGGCCCTGACAGGATATTGGCTCAGTGTCCACACACGGCACTCAGCCGTGGGAGTCCTGTCCAAACACTGTCTTTTTATGTCAGACATTTCCAAATTCCGTTCTCACTCCCCCGCCACCCCCTGCCTGGGTTTATACATCAACCAGTGCCTGGAGTCCTTATCACGCTGAAGGGCTCTCCTCACCCTGGAGGGCCATTGTGTGAGTTTTTAAGTCATGACTCCCAGATATTGAGCAGGGCCGGTTTGGCTAGTTCTGGGCAAACAGGCTCCGCACTTGATTGGCATTTAAACACAGCAGGTAAGAGTTCAGGCCTCTCTGATATGTGCTCTGAGCAGCAGGGTGCTCAGCTGGGCAGGACAGGGAGCACCATCCCACCAAGAGAGCCAAACCCACCTCCTGCAAGGGATTCATACCCCCCAAAACCCCACAAAAGGCTTTTTGGGGTCTGTCCTGCTCATCCTGCCCTGGCCAGGTGATGCCTCCCACCACCCCAGGCACTCACACAGTCCAGCTTGCTCTTCTTCCACAGGTAGAAGGGGTCAGCCAGCTGCTTGAGGGAGTTTTTCAGGTTCACGGCGATGAGGGCTCCCAGCACAGACTGTGGAGGGGAGGTTTGGTGTCAGCCAGGACGTGGATGTGCCACGTTTGGCAGGGGACGCTTTTCTGCAGCGTCTGAGTGCTTTGGGCCAGTGCCACCACAAGGGTGATGCTCACAAAGACCTCACTTGGATCTGAGCAGGGTAATTTGGATGATTCTTTCACTATAATTTAGACTTACATGTGCTCAGAGAAATTGTGGCTGCCCCATCCCTGCCCAAGGGCAGCCTGGAGCAACCTGGAGTAGAGGAAGGTGCCACTGCCCATGGCAGGGATGAGGTTTAAAGTCCCTTCCAACCCACACCAGCCTGGAATTGTGTGATTCTGTGATTCCTGCCTCCAGACACCCAGTGCAGACAGGTCCCCAGGCCAGGAACAAACCGTCCCGTGCTGCACCAGGGGTTTTTGGAGCGAGGCTGTGCCTTTGTTTGGGTGTGGAGAGCGGGTGTTGCAATGGCCCTGCCTGCACAGATGTTTGTGTTACCTTTGGAAGAGGCTCGAGGTAGATTCCCAGGGACAGCATGGTCACCATGACCACCAAAGCCACAAAGAAACTCGCCACCTGCAAAGAGGAAAGAAAATCACTTCTGCAAACATCAGGGCTTCCCAAACCTCCCCTGGGTGTTCCCCCTCCTGCTGCTGCAGCCAGGGCACAACCGGGCAGTGCAGGATTTTATGTGAGGGGATGTTTGCCTCTGAGAACAGACAGGGGTTTGCAGATCTCACAGATAACCCCAAACTTCCCTCGCTGCTCAGTCCAGGGGGCCAGACTGGGACTGCAGATGGACAGCTCTGCTTCTGTGCCCAGCCCAGAGAACCACCCAGGGACCAGAACGGGCTTGGGGAGGGAGGGGATTCTGCTTTAACAGCAGCAACATGAAGCAGTTGTGTGTGAAACTTCTCCGGAGCTGCAGAGCCACGTCAGGCTGGCCGCACGTGGCGGCTGCGGCGCTTTGTGCTGCGGAGGGAACGCAGGGAGGAGAGGAGGAGGAAGAACTAACTTGGGATTTCGCTCCTGCCCCATCCACGGCGAGGGTGACAGAGAGAGCACAGCAGATCACGTGGATTTTGAAGAAGGATCCGAAGAAGTTGCTGCAGCCCAGGGCCAGCATTTCCTGCGGAGATGTGGAGAATGTCCATCAGAAGGGACAGCTGCCCTTGCTGCTGACACATGGCAAGAGAGCAGGTGCCTGAGTCTGGTCCATGTGGCCAGGGCAGGCTCTGGGCTCCCTGCACTGCATCCCAGACTGTTTCCTTCCAGTGAGGTCTGGGATAGGCTCTGGTTTAGCAGGGAAACCTGGAAGCACAATTCCACATAAACACGTTGTCATGTGTTGACACACTCAGGGCAGGGCTCCATGTGGTATGTGTGGCTGTTGCTGAAAGCTGCCACTGTGCCAGGGATGACAAAAGAGGATTATTTAATGTCCTGCCTCTCACAGTATCTAGGTGACACACCAGGAATCCAGGTCTTTGCTCCCCGAGAGGTGCGTGTGCCTCGCCGTGCTTCAGCAAGCTGCCAGAACACCGAGTCTGGAGGGGGAGCAAGGCAGAGCACCCAGCCTAAAGCTCCTTTCCCTTTTCCAGCCTCTCTCCAGCCCACGGGACAGGGCTCTGCCGTGTCCTTTTGCCTCCCACATGGCACAAAGCCACAGAGTCTCCACGGGGGCAGCACGTCTGCTTCGAGCCGAGCACGTCCCAGCGCTTCCCGTTCACACTGTGAGCTTTTCCCTTCACGCCTGAGAGCAAAGGGAGCAGTCCTTGGCCACCCCAGCCCCAGCAGTACCTGGTTGGGGTCCACGTCGTAGCCATGCTTGGCTGCCAGGGTCCTCCCCATGGCCAGGTTGATCACGTAGCCCACGATGGCGAGCGAGAAAGCCGTGCCCACCATGTCCTTCCACTTGCTCACCAGGGGCAGGGTGGGCTCTGGGAACCTGCATGCAGGAGGTGAGAGGTTGTGACACCGCTGTGAGGGCCTGGGGGGGTGGGTGAGGAGCTGGAGGGTTCAGGAGTGACATAATCCGTGCCCACGCTCCAGAGGATGGGGGTGGTTGTGTAACAGGGCACGCTGACACTCCTGGAAGGGGACTCGTACATCAGGGAAGAGTGAGGTGTTTTCCAGGCTGCAGGAGGAGGAGGAGGAAGGAAAACTGTCTGGAAGGTGAGTCAGACCTGCACAGACACTTACCCCATGCTGATCTTCCCCACTATTGGCATCCCGTACTTGTCGGGCATGTCGAAGCTGCCGGAGATTGCGGTGGCAACGATGACCTGAAAGGACAGGGAATGAAGAGCTGCCAGCAGGAAGAGCTGAGCTGGCTCAGAGCGTTAACCTCACCGTGCTCCCAGAGCTGACAGGATGAAACCAGCACCAAGTTTGGGCTGGGAAGGGCGAGAACAGTCCCAGCAGGGGTTATGGTCTTCACCCTCAGCATCACCAGGTGCAGGGATGAGCACGAGAATGGCCCAGTGCCTGACCCCAGACCGTGTGGGGGCCGTGTTACTGTGTAGGTGCTCTGCATGGTGGCCCTGCTGAGAGCAGCAGTGTCCTGGGGCTGTGGGTGAGGGGAGGGTCCCAGGAACAGCCCGGGCATCACTTACAATGATGATCTCCATCGGGATGGGCAACCGGATCTTCTTCATGTACTTGAGGTTGAGCTCCTTGACAATGATCAGGAGCACAGCACTGACCAAGGCATAGACCAGGGAGGCCAGGTTGGTTTGGGGCAGACCCTTACAAATGTCAATGAATGTCTGAAGGGCAGAGAAGAGGAGAGGGTGTCACGGGGAGCCAGAGACTCTGGACAACACGGACAGCACTTGTCACCATAATCAACACCCTGAGATGTGAAAAGTGCTAAAAACCCTCTGCTGAGGGATCAGCCCCCAGCCCTGGGCCTCTGCTGGTGGTTAAGTGCAGTTCTGGCTGCATCAGCATGGGATGCATCCATGGCAGATGCAGGAAATCCCAGGAACCCCAAACCTGCTCAGAGGAAACCTTCCTGTTGCCAACAACCCTGCAAGACTCCTGCTGCACCCCCAGATCCCAGTCCCATTTCATCCTTTCTCCTTAAAACCACCCAGGCAGGGCTCAGATAACGCTGTTTAGGGAGCACAGCAGCAGCCTGGCCGTGCTGGGGCGGGGATTCCCCTTCCCTCCACCCTTCCCTTGTCTGCTGGGCCCTGTTTCCCTGGCAGGAGGGGTGGCAGTGAGGCCGTGGTGGGGGGAAGGTCGCTGAGCAGAGCCCCCACTTACGTAGACGATAGCTAAGGGCCCGGTGTAAGACGGGACCGTCAAGCCGAAGACGTACTTGAGCACGGAGATGAGGATCTGCAGCCCCGCCGCCGTCATGAAGCCCCTGATGAAGGACTCGGACAGGTAGATGGCCACAAAGCCGAACTGCAGGAACCCCAGGCACAGCTAGGGTGGGACAGAGGAGCTGTTGTCAGAGCAGTGACAGCCCCGAGGGATGCAGAGGCTCTGGGGGAGCACACACAGCTCTCCCGGAGCAGGGATGGGGACAGGAGGGCTGAGGGTGCCTTCCTTGATGGCCCATTTAGAGAATTCCACCCAAAAATCCCCCAAAATCTCTATTTGGAGGCACCATCCACCCAGAAGTGGGGCCTCTTTGAGCATCTGCCACCACCATCCCTGCTCCAGGGAGAGCTTGGCTGGCTCTGGGGGGGCCAGGGGACACAGCAGAGCCCTCACCTGGATGATGGCAGTCAGGCAGGCCAGGGTGGCAGAGATCTCCAGCCTGGCCACCTCCAGGGCCGTGGTGTTCACACTGGTCTCATTGGTGGTGTGGTTGAAGTACTGGAAGTCCGACTCCGGAGCCAGCTCATTGCAGACGTTGCCAACAATAATGCTGACGACAGCAAAGGTCCCTGCAGACAGCACAGGGAGGTCAGGAGTTCCCTCTGGGGACAGTCCTGTCCTGGAAGGCTCCTGGGCAGGCGGGGCTGTGCAGAACGAGTCCCTCAGCCCATCCCCAGCCCCACAGAGGGAGGTGGCAGAGGGTCCTTGGGGTGACATCCTGCTGGGCAGCCGGAATCAGGGATCCCACAAAGCCCTGGCAGAGCAAACGTCCCGGTTCTGGGACACACCAGCATCCCCAGCCTCGTTTAACTGCTCTGTGCAGGCAGTTCCTCACCTGGGACCATCTGATGGATGCCCCCGAGGAAGAGGTAGGTGACCAGGGGGAAGAAGGAGGAGTAGAGCCCGTTGACAGGAGGCAGATTGGCCAGGAGGGCGAAGGCCATCCCTGGAAAACACGAGGGAAACAGGCAGGGAAATACAGGGACCGCCAGGCTGGAGGGAGAGAGCTTGGGGTCATCAGTAAAAGCACAAAACCCCTCCCAGCTGGGCATCAGCATCACCTGCAGACCTTTCCTCGAGCTGGCAAAGTGTTATTCCCTCTTGGAGACCCCGAGAGTGACGCTCCTCACCTTGTGGCACTTGGATTGTCCCCGCGCTGAGCCCGCCGAGGACATCGGGCAGGACGTAGTCCTTGAGTTTGTACTTGGGAAGCCACGCCAGAATTGGGAACAGGCGGAAGAGGGTGAGCTTGAACCTGGAAGCTGAGCATCTGGAGGGGAGATAAAAAATCAGAGCAAAGAAGCAAAGAAGGGAGGAAGCAAATGAGCTGGAAGAAAGGAAGGATCTTCCCAGGAATGTCTCAGCCTCTCTCCCTCACCACATTCTGAGCCCTCTCTTTCCTGTATTGTTGCCTTCCTTTTTCTGAGGAATGGAGATAGATTTCCAAGAAAGTGATCAGCAGGGTAATTAACCTCCATTTGCATAATTAGAAACCTTTCTTTGAGGTGGTATTGGTTTCAGTCAGAAAGCTGATAGAAGGAAATCCCAGCTGAAAAAGCTTAAAAAAATAATCCACACATCCCTACATCACCAGTTGTGCTTTTTCCACTATTAAAAAACCCCTTGGAAAACAGGACCCCAGATCCCAAATGCACTCAGTGCAAACTGTTCTGCTGATTTGCCAGCAAAGAGTCACCAATTTCATTTTCTTCAGCCCAATTTGCATTTCTCCCACGCCTTTCATCCATCAAACCCCTGAAGACCGTGGTTTCCCAGGATAAAAACGGGATCTATACCCCCAGGTGTGAATTATACCCAGACTAAATCTGGTTTAACATCCTATTGCATTCCCTGTTACCTGAAAACGTTTCTCAGCTTCTCCCCGACGGGGTAAGTTCTGTTTTTCTTCTCAAACTCCTCGTCGAAGAGGCTGACGGAGTAGGCAGGACGTTCGATGGCATAGCGAGGCCTGGCCTGGCTCATCTCTGGATCATTTGGATTTTTCCCAAAAATTAAAAAAATAAATAAACTTTAAAAAATGAGAAAGAGCAGAGCCGAGAATGGGGCTGGAGTTGGCCCCACCTGCGGTACAGAGAGCGGACACCTCCAGCGTCTGGAGCCCTCCCCGAGCTCCTCCACCCTAAATAGTTTCCCCGTGGCGGAGAGGCAGGTCCTGGGAGTGGCTTCTCCCAGCTCCAGGGGCTGCTCCTGCTCCGGGCCCCGGGAGCTTTCCCAGCTCTTCGGAGGTGATGCTAATGAGCGATGCTAATGAGCGGTGCTAATGAGCGGTGCCGTGCGAGGGCGCCGAGCGCAGCCCGGCTCGCCCGGCAGGCGGGCAGGGTGCTCATCCCGGCTCCGGGAGCGCCTTTCTGCCCGGGGCGAGGCACTTGACCTTTCCCGTGCCTCGGTTTCCCCATCGGTGGCGTTGGCGAGGCTTTGCCAGGCTGGTTTGCCTCGGTGGCAGATACTGGCACCGGGATCGAGGGCTGGATCCCATCCGAGGTGTTCCTGCCGCACTGCCCGGCCTCTCCAGCGTTCCACGGACTTCCCAATCCTCGCTGGTCAGGGATGAGAGCCCGGTTTCCTCTAGGAAGTGATGCTCGGGGAGATAACTGTTGCTAACTCATGTCAGTGATGAAGATGCCAAAACATCCCGGCAGACCAGTCCTGCCCGGTATCTGGGTCTCACCGAAGGGATGATGAACTTCAGAGAACCCTTATTTTACCGTGCCCAGGGATGCCTGGGGAGAGGGGAGCATCACCCCGAACTGGCCGGGCTGGGAGGGGAGGGAGGAAGTGGTCAGATATAAAACAAGGATCTCGTAATTATTTGTGTTTTGGCGTGTATCTAAGTGGGTCATTGCCCAACACAGGAGGAGAAGAGGGGGTGGGAAAAGCCGGTGATTCAGGCAGGAGAATGTACCAAGAAACAACATCCAGTTTGCCGAGAGCTCACGGAGCGCTCTGAATGTGCCAGAGCCTCCCCTCCCCTCTCTGGGCACACCTTGACATCGAGTCTGTGGCACCGGGATGAGCAAAACGTCCTTCCCCAGGGCTGGTGAGGGCCCTGGCTGATACCATGGAGTGAGGACAAGAGCAGATTGTGGCAGAGCAGGGCAGGAAGGAAAGGATGATGCAGGGAGCCGAAACTTTGGGGAGAATTTAGGTCAACGGGATCATTATGCAAATAGGAGCTAATGGGTCTGGAAAGGGAGGTCATCAACCCCTCTCTTTAGAGATCACAGGGCCAATCGAGAGCACTGTGCTGTAAAACTGCTCCGGGAACGGGGTGTTGGTGATTCCAGCTCTGATCTGCACCCACGGCGCTCGGGAGGGACCCCAGCCCACGGCTGTGGAGCAGAGAGGAGACCCGTCCCTCTTCCCGCAGGGCCGGGTGCCGCATCCAGTGCCCTCTGCAGGCATGCAGGGCATCCCTGCTGCTCCTTTTCCCCTGGAAATTCCCCTCCAAGAGCTTTACCTTTGGAAAATAGGGGTAATCAGAGTCCTGGACTCTTCCCAGTCCTGCCTGTCTGATAAGCAGTCACGGTTTTCCCACATTTCCCATGATCCTGTGGCTGCTCCCAGACTTTCCCCAGCCCCACAGCTCTGCTCAGAATTTCCAGTTCTCCTTGGTGAATATTTTGCAGGTCCAGACTCAGCAACAGCTTCTGAGGGGGAAACCCACCTGGGTTCCTGGTGGTCTCTCTGATCTCCATCCCTTCTGCCACCAGACAGACCCAAGCAGCCAATTAAATCCCAGCCCTTTAATGAATTTCTCCCGCTGAGCGAAAGTGCTGGCAATCAGGAAAAATAATAAACGGAGCAGGTATAGAGGGGAAAATATCCCCATGATTAAATTCCTTCTTAAACAAACAGGCTGGTGATGTCAGCGTCTCGGACAGAGTCAAGTTCTTGACTTGGCTTATCACCGGCCTTGCCCTAGATCAAACAGCAGCTTAAACCTCGGAGATCTGGGACTTAAAGAGAGCGAGGAGCTGCAGGGCTGCTCCCTGAACAAAAGGCAAAGCCAGCTGGCCTGGTGCTGGTGGGATGAGCCCACGGCAAGCTGCAGAGCTGGTTTAAACCCTGCAGCTGGGGCAGGACCCCGGAGCAATTCCATGAGAGTGGAGGGAAGAGCAGAGTGCCAGGCAGCTGCTGCATTGCAGGGACCAGGTTTTTCAGGATCTCTCTTCCAGCGTGAGCAGGGAAATAAAGGGCAAGGTCAGGGAGAAGAGCTCCAAGCGCTCACAGGTTTTCAGGCAGCCCCTCCCTGCAGCGGGGCTGGCTGGAGTGGGTGATGCTCGGAAATGTAAAATTTTGACCTAAGTCTGAGCACACAAATGGGATAAATACTTGGAGCAAACAACACATGGGAGCAGAACTGCTCCACTCCACCAGCGTGATGAGGGTGACCAGCACTGGCCCAGCAGGTTGTGAGCGTCCCCTCGGTCCAGACCTGGCCGATCCCAGCCCTGCCAGTCCCAAACCAGGCTGTGCATGCCGGGCACGGACCTTTTCTCCCAGAGTTCGTCTTGCAAACACACTCACTGAGCTCTTATCTGCTGTCCCTGCGCTGGTGATAGCTGTGTTTGGGAAGAGGAAAGTCACATTGAGGTTCCTGGCTGGTGTTGATAGGAACCACTGGCACAAAGCCACTTTCCTGCGCTGACGTAGGCACAGAACAGGAGCTCCAGTCCAAGGAATGAGTCAAAATTTGGTGGGAGAGCCACCTGATCCCTGCCTGATGTGTGCTATAAGGGCCCAGACTGATCCCAGTGATCTCTAGATGGACACTCAGTCTTCATTTTTAGGGATTAAAAATCAGTGCTCTTGAAATGATGCTCCCTCCTTTGCCTCCCCCTCTCCATCCCCCTTCTCCTTGCGCAAGGCACACCCAGCCCTCTGTGCTGTTTGCTCCGGGACGGGGTTCAGAGGTCCAGCCTCTTCCCAATCCCGTGTGAATCTCCATCCCAAACACCCCCTGCCGGCCCCATTGCCCAAGAAAGGGCCATAAAAGCAGCTCCCCCCTATCCCCCGGCCCAGGTCTGGCAGGAGAACACAGGCACAGGTGCGAGGGTTTGGTTGCAACACCGGCACAAGGTCTTGACTCCGGTGCCCCTGGACCGGCTCCCTCAGCGCCCGGCTGCGACTGCAGGTGCCACGGGAGCCCTGGGGCAGCGCAGGGAAAGGGCCCAGGTCCTGCAAGGTCAGCAGAGGAAGCCTCCAGTTCCTCCCTGAGACCTGCATGGCACAGGTGCCGGGCTCTTGGTGCCAGATGTGGCAGTGCCAGATGTGGCAGTGCCAGGCTCTGCAGCACCAGGTGCTGCCCAGAACTGAACTCTGCCACACTCCCGCTCCCCTCTCCCTCTCACGCCTCTCCGAGCGCCCAGGCAGGAGGAGAAGGAGGTTCCTGCTGCCACTCGCTCAGCTCAGGTATTCCAGAGGGGTGTTGTATAATTCACCTCCACAGTCGGGCACCGGGCAGCCCGGCGGATCCGCCCCTGCACTCCCTGGTCACTCCCTGCGACCTCCTGGCATCGGGGACATGCCAGGAGCGAGTCCAGCTGCTGGACCACACCAGGAACTCACCACCAAGGCACCCCAGAGTATTCAGCTGGGCAATTTGGGCACAAATTCTTTTTCACACTTAAAATTTAGTTGGTTTAGTTTTGTTTTACCTTTGGCTCCAGATCGTCACAGGCTTCACCTACAAGTGAACTAATTCAGGAAGAAAACCTGGCAGGTAAAGCCACATCTACAGTCCCGCATTTCTGGCACAAGTATTTGGGAAAAAAATCATTCCCAGTAATCTGGGGAGGGGGAAGAAGCAGAGGCAGGGAAGCAGGGGTTGTGTTCAGGGGCTGGTGCCACACACTGGGCACACACATTTGTCCCTGGGGTTTAACCTTTTCCTAACCTTTACCCATTAGAAATAGAAGAAGATGACACCAGAAGAGCGTATAAATCAGTTATGAAAAATATCCATGCCTCAGAAAAGGCAAAGTGCCAGAATCCATAAAGTTCAGTCAAAACTTTGCTGTTCCAGTCCGTTTTCCACGAGGAGCCACCGTGATGGCTGGGCAATAAGAGCCAGAGGGAGAAGGGGGCGAGAGGAGCCAGGAGGTGCTGGCGGGCTCTGATGGATCTGGGGCAGGCATGGAAGGGGTCCTGTGCCGCAGTGCAGGGCCAGGAGGAGACATCTCTGCTTCCCTCCAGCTCCCACCTCCCATCCCACCGCCCTGAGCTGCCCCTCATCCCCCTGGGATCTGCCATCCCATTCCTCACTCCTGCACCTTCACCACGGAGCAGCCAGGCACGAAATCAATGTTTTCTTTCTGTTCAGACCCAACATTTGGAGTGTTAAATAGGTGATTTCCATCGGGCAGATGGCTCTTTCCTCACTCTGAGTGACCCAGCCCAGCGCAGGCAGCGGGCAGAGCCCTTGTGCTGCCGGCGCTGGGCCGCTGCCAATGTTTGATGTACCACTTCACACGAGTTTCTAACCAAACTAGCTCTGTGCCTGGTAACCAGAATAATACAATCTGCAGGCATCTGCCAGCTGCTGAAGGTGAAGCCGAAGTGTTTGGCTCACAGGGTGTTTATGAAGTGAAATGTTTATGTCCAGCCGCTCGGCTCCCGCGCTTTGCTGGGAGGCAGCAAACGCCGTGGGCACGGGGGATCTGCCCTGCGCTGACACCAGGGCGGTAAAGCCCAGGCTGGACCCACTTTCCCTGGGATTTGTTTGATTTCCCCGCTTGTTCCCAGCCCCACCCTGACTCTCCATTGCTGCCGCAGCCGCATCAGCGCCGTGGCTCTGCGAGGAAGGGCTGGGCTGGGCTGAGGCATCAGGCACACGGCCTGGGGCTGTGCTTTGGGATGTCCAGACACCCCATCGTGGTCCTCTGAAAGCCACCAGCTTCCCTGCCCTGCTGTTCCCCCGGGCTGTCGCCTTGCTGGGTGTGGCAGAGCTGTGCCTGACCCCAAGAGCATCTCAGCCCGATCCCTGGAAGTGCTCTGTCCATCCCTTTCCCGTTGGGATGGGCAGGAGTGAACTGGAAAGGGCATTTAAAGGAAGGAGAAGTGATACTTTGTCGTCCCTCACCGCCACATCTCTGCCCTCCACGTGTTTCTGACACAGACCTTTGGAGAGCAGGTGGGCAACGCAAATCCGAAGGAATTAAGAAGTTTGCAGCATTCCTGCAGCGCCTGCCGGCACTGATCTGGGATGCCTGCGGAGAGCTCACTCCTCCACATGCTCCTGCCCCTGTGGACCCGCTCTCGGAGAAGGAAAAACACCTCTGGGGTCACCCCGTCCATCCTGTCCCGGAGGTGGAGGATGGGACAGCATTTCTGTGCCGGGAATCTCTGACCCGGGGCACAAACGCTGTGCGACCAGGACAAATGTCACTGCGAGGACTTATCTCCAAGGGAAAGAAGGACAGGTCCCCAGCTCCAGGTTTCAGCCTGCTTACAAATAAGGTGTGGGCAAATTTTATCAGGGCAGAGCAGAAAGCATCCCAGCTGTGGGAGCTGTGCTTTTCCGCCACGGAGCAAGGCTGAGGGGATGTTTCCTCTCGCTTTTACATGAAGGAGCCCAAACTGGACCTAAACATCCCATGGAATGGCACTGGGAGGAGCTGGAGACCCTGCACCCGCTGTGACAGGGCTCAGTCTGGGAGCACTCCTCATTCCCAGCTTTGAAATTCCCTCCTGACCTGACTGGGAGCACCAGGACGCCCTGTACAGCCAAATCCCCTTCCCTGGGCTGGATTCCTGCGCACAACCAGTGCTTCCCAAGCGCTGCCTGCAGGCACTGGGCTCCACATCCCTTCCCTCCATCCCGGGATGCGCAAGACCCGGTTTGGGCTGCAACATCCCCAGGGCAGGGACCGCTTTCCACAGTCCCATGCACAGAAAGTTCTGCTCAAGAATCCAGAAACCGAGTGTCTCTCATCAGTGTTGCCTCTCCTATGCCAGGCAAATCCCTCCACACACCTCAGCAGGAACCAGGCAGGATAAGATGGCAGGATTTATTCTAGCAATAATTAATTCACATATTTGGCTCTTCCAGCCTCTCTCTTCGTAATAAATCAAGCTGCTGGATCCTTGGTGTTGCTAATTCCTGAGTAAATCTGCCGCCGTAAATCCCCTTGGCGAAGGGAGGGAGGAAAAGAGAAGGGGGGAAAGGGGAAAAAAAAAAAAAAAAGAAAAAAGAAAAAAGAAAAAGAAGTAGCAGTTCTCCAAATAGTGCGACTCACACCCAGTGGCTGTGCAACCGGAGTGTAAATCCCCCACGCCCACCCAGACAAAGAGCCCGATTGTTGGAGTTACCTGCGCCTCGGGAGAGCGGCCGATCCCGCGAGGGGGGTGCAGATGTGGCAGGAGAGGAGCTGCCCGGAGCTGCCGGAGCTCTGCGCTCGCACGAGCCCGTGAGTCATTTATAAATCACCTCAGCCAAGGGGACCGAGGGCTGTGCTCGGCGCCTGATTGGCCTGAGGCGCTAATTGCGAGCAGGTACACCCGGGCTGAGCCCAGGAGATAGCCAGGGGAGATAAGGGGAGATCTGAAGAAGGAGAAGAGCCTTTTTGGATGTTCCCCCTCACCCCACCCCTTGCCGCTCCGGCCTGGGCCGTTTGATCCCCTCTGCGGGTCCCTCCGTGCTCTGGGTGACAATAACCCATATTCACCTCACCCTCCCTCCCCTGCCATGGCTGGGGGGCAGCAGGAGATGCTTTTGTTGGCCGCGGTGGGCAGCGCCTGCCCGGCCTTTGAGCTCCGGCCGCTCTCCGCCCCCGGGATGGACAATGGGGCGCTTTGTGCCAGCGCCCGGGGATGGGATCGGCCGGGAGAAGCGGAGTCTCTCTCATTTCCAGCTTCAAAGGGATGAGAGGAGTGGGGAAGAGAGGCGAACCCCGCTGCCTGCCCAGGGGAGAGGCTCGGGCTCTGTGCCCCGGCGTGGGGATGCGGCGGGAGGCTCGGCTGGGCTCTCTGTCATCACCAGCCTGGCAGGCACGGCCCCCAGGCAGGAGCCACACCTGGCCACGCGCTCCGGCGCCGAGGGTTTGACAGGTTCTTCTGATGCCCCTGGCAGGGGACAGCGATGGAGCGGGGAGGGGCCGGGATGGGCCGGCCGGGAGCTGCAGCTCCGGAGCCACCCCTGAGGTCCTGCTCGATCTCCTGGCGCGGGAGATGCCGATGCCTTGGGAGAGGCAGCGCTTGGAACTGGAAAAGCTCCTGTGACAGGTCAGGGAGCGGCCAGCTCAGAGCAGGGGACAGGGCTCATCCCCTCCTGCCATCGTGTCCAACCCACGGCAGCACCACTGTGCCGAGCTGGGACCAGCATCCTCTCCTCTCCTCTCCTCTCCTCTCCTCTCCTCCCAGAGGGATTTGAGAGAGCAGGAGCCAGGTGCTGCTCAGGATGCTGCGGGTGATGCACAGGGACATCAGCATGGGACGAGGAATGGGACCAGCAGGGAACGGACAGGGACATGTCCCCAGAGGAATTGGCCACCAGGAGGAAGCTGCAGGGGGTTCTTTGCCGTGGAAGAATTGATCTCTCGTCCTCCCGTTGTCCCCAAGGGCAGCTCGGCACGGGGCGGTCACAGGGGTGGCCCTGCTGCCCTCCCGCCTCCGGCTGTCACCCGCCCCACCAGGATGTGCTGCCACCCCCCAGCGCTGGAAAATGATGGGAAAAGGGAGCAAGGAGAGAGATGGAAGAGCAGGGAACACACGGATGAGGTGAGGAGAAGGGAGAAGGCAGCGGCGTGGCCTTTGCTCGCTCCCAGAGGAAAAACTCCCGGCACCTTGTGCATGCTCGAGGCATCGGCAGCTCCTGCCAAGAAACTTCATCGTATGCAAATCAATCATTGTGTCTGGGGCACGCCAGAGGAACACCCTGCCCGAGGTGCCAGGGGGAAGGGGGCTGATTCATTGCCATCTGACCGACAGAGGTAATAATTGCCAAGCAGTTATCCTGTAAATATCATTAATAACTCATATCGAGTGGTTTTTTTAAAGGGCAGCCTGGTACGTGCGGAGCCCTGCGGGACAGGAACGCATGACACGGCAGCGGGAGCAGCCCACGAGTGGTCCCAGACGTCCCTGTCACAGGGCAAATCCCGGGAACACGGAGCTCCAGCATCCCCAGGGATCCTGCTCCCGAGGCACCACGGAAAGAGGGGGAACAGCATGCTGGGTGGTGCTAATTAACATCCAGGGCTAATGTGCGGGGTTAATTAGCTATGAGGCTCATGCTGAAAGGGATTTCTGCCATCAGTGAATGGCATTTTCCTGGCAAATCTCCACCAGAGGAAGATGAAAGGTAAAATTCCAAAGCTGGCTGAGGGAAACAGGAGCAGCTGGTGCTCCTCATCCTCTGACCTGATCTTTGCATCGTGCCCTGGGCAGGCACATGCAGGGCCCTGCAAGGGCAGCAGCAGGATGCCAGGTCCCTGGGAATGCCACTGACCCCTGGCACAGGCAGTGAGGTGCTGTCTGTGCACACTGCGACACAAAACCAGCCCAAAGGGACTCTGTGCTGGCATTGCTGGTGCTGGGACCGGGATGCTGGCAGGGCTGGAGTCCAGCTGGTTGGATTTTTTGTCCCCCCAGCACTGGCAGAACCCAAGGAAGTTCTCCATCCTGTGCCAGGTAATTTTTCCACAGGGAATGACTTCAGGCTCTCCCTGTCCCTTCCCAGCCCCGGTGTCCCTCCTGCAGAGATGATTCCCTGTTGTTTCCTGCTCCCTGTGGCAGGAGCTGCTATTCCAAAGTCCTGCTGGGTGTGATCAGGGTACAATGAGGTCTTGCCCTGTGGAGAACCCAGCCCCGAGCAGCCACTGATGGTCCTGGGGCATTTCTGGCACGGGAGGCCCAGTCCTGGTCAAATTTCATTTTCAGGAACTATAAATACGACTCATTCTGCCTCTTTCTGCTCTGGCCAAACTCCCCATGTGTGACCCGAGGTTGTGTCCACCAAAAGAGCATCCAGGATGGTGTGCAAGGCATGGAGGAGTGTCTGGGAAGCACTGGGACCCCGGGGAGCACCACGACATGGAAGGACACCTCGGGGGCTCCCCAGGTCAGCCCTGGGTGCACAGGCTGCTGAGCTGGTTATCTCCTGGGCCGATAGCCCAGGAATGTGTGGATTTGTTTGCAGATGATTAATATTAGCACTTAATGGGGGCAATAATTCAGTGGTAATAACTCAGTGGAGCCCCGAGGGAGGTGGCAGCAGGGGAAGGCAGTGCATGCCCTGGGGCTGGATCCTGGGAGGTGGTGGGACCTGCAGGGAGCCTTCCCCCTCCATCCTTCCCGCCCTCTCCCATCCCCAGACCTGCAGCCAGAGCTGCTCCTTGCTTTTGGGTGCCAAGGAAATGGGGTTTGTGTGGGCACGGGTGCGGGTAGGAGGCAGGGTTTGGGGTGGAGATGCTGCAGGTGCAGCGGGGCAGCCTCTGAGGAGGGAATCTGGTGCTTCCTTGAGGATCTGGAGGTGATGAAGAGGTTGAGAGGTGCTGGGAGGTTGCTCCACATGGCTGATGTGCTGCTCAGGCTGTGTCACCTCTGCAGGGCACAGCTGAAGCCAGGTGGAGTGTCCTGCTTCCCTGTCTGTCTGTCTGTCTGTCCCTTCAGGAGCTTTTCAAACCCCTCAGCCCGATGGGAGAGCAGAGATCCAGGCTGCCAAATTCCTGCGGGAATGAGGTGGCCATTCCTGGAGCAGGTGATGGGCATGCCTGGTGCTGAAGGATGCTCTGAGCTGCTGGGAGGGTGGGCAGGGGTTGGCACCCCCGGTGTCACCACGGGGACCGTGTGTCACCACGCAGAGCCCGGCCGGAGCCCGGAGATTCCCAGGGCTGGTTATCACCGTTTCCTGCTCAGGAGGGCAGGTCCTGGCCCGGGCTGGATGCCACCATCCCGCTGGCAGAGGTGGCCTGGCCGTTGGCTCCGTGGTGCCAGGGCTGGAGCCACGGCGCCCACCTGAAAGGGAACCGCCGGCGCTGCCGTCCCCGCTCTGCCAGCGGTGTCACCGGCTGGCACAGGGGACAGCGGCTTGATCCGGGCAGGAATGAGGAACACGGTGTCCCAGAGGGAGGCAGCAGGATTATTTACAGCCCCAAAATGAAGGCTGGAATGCAGAAAGGCTTCGGGAGGTGCAGAGCTGGCCCCGTGCTCGGCAGCGCGTGGGCGTTGGGGCCGCTCGGTTCTCGGGGTGAGCTCGGGGCTGGGGAGAGGCTCTGGGGCTTTGGGGTTTGTCTGCCAGGGGAGTTGCTGGGTCACAGCTGCTCGGGGCCTTTCCAGCCTGCCTGAGCCCTGCAGGGGCATCTCCAGAGGCAAGGGAAGGGCCACCCTCCTCCTGAGACCGTGTCACCTGCGTGTGGGGTGACAGCCCTGCCGCAGCGCTGCCAGCCCTTTTCTTCACAGGGGGATCCCGTCCTGGGGGAGGCTGGCACGGGCTGGCACGGGCACATCCTCAAACTGAAGGATTTGCAGGGTAAGGCATCCTGGCTGGGGGAGCAGAGCACGGTCTGGTGCTCAGAGCCAACCCCGCTGACCTAAATTTCTATCTGGGGCATCACGAGGGCCTCCAGAGGAATCGTCACACCCAAAAAGACCCTGCCCAGCCCGCAGAGAGCACCTGGCACTGGGCTGTGTGTCCTCACCTGGGGCTGGCCAGTGCTGTCTGGACAACCCTCAGGTCACCTTGAGCAAGGGCTGTTATCTTATTTGTAAAATAGGTGTAAGATATCTGCCTGCTTCAGGGGAACTCCAAATGTGCTCAGCAAGGTCTGCCCAAGGCCCAGGGACATGAGCAGCACTCAGCAGCTCCTGGGGCAGGGTGGGAGCAGCCCCAGCATCAAAAATTCCTGCCCTTGGAGCAGCCCCGCAGCCTTGGGGGCCCCCAGGCCAAGGGGTGCCACGTGGAGCATCCCATTCTCCTGGAATCCGGGCTGGGGGCTGGCTCCAGGCACTGCCTCCCCCACCCCTCGAGGCTTTCTGCTCACTCTGATCCAGGAGAGTCAACCCAAACGAGGCTTTTTCGCTTAAACCATGGAATTCCTGTGAAGGGAGGTTTTCCAATCTGAAAAAAAAGAGAGGAATTTTCCCGAAAAAAATGTGGGAAGGTGCGTGGAGGAGAACGTGAAGCTTCTCCTTGCTTCCCCCAGCTCTGTGCAAGGCGGAGCAGGGGGAGGAAGGTGAGCATGGTCCCATCTCTGCTGCTGTGTCCCATCCCTTCTGCTGTGTCCCCTCTCTGCTGCCGTGTCCCATCCCTGCTGCCACGTCCCATTCCTGCTGCCATGTCCCATCCCTGCTGCCGTGTCCCATCCCTGCTGCCACGTCCCATTCCTGCTGCCATNGCAGCTCTGGCTGAGCCCATATGGAAACACTCCTTTTTCCTCCCCACGGGAATGTGCTCTCCAGCAATTCCCAGGATTTATTGCCAGCACCCAGGGAATGAGTGCAGGTTAAATCAGGCCATGGTTTCTCAGGCAGCTCCTAGGAGGAGGAGGAGGAGGAGGAGGAGGTCCTGTCGCCCCTGGTCAGAGAGATCAGCAGCCAGATTTTAGATGAAAGCACTGCCTGCCTTGCCTTTTTTAGGAGTTTTGGGAGCGTTGGTGCTGCAGCCGTGGCACGAGGCCAGGAGGCAGCTCAGGTGCCAGCCTGCCCTGAAAGGTTGGTGGTTAAAGGGCATTAAAGTTAAATAAAGCATTTGGGGCCAGAGGGATGCAGTGCCCAGGCGCTTTTGCCGCTGTCATTCCCACCGCGGGGTCTGTCCCATGGTGGGATCCTCTCCACAGCACTCAGCACCTCTGTAGGGCTTTGCAAACGCAAAAGGGCCGCAGTGAGGGGTGGGACCACCCTGCCCACCCCACGTCCCAGCGGGCTGATCCTGCTGCTGGCCCCGGCTGGATCAGGACGCCTGGGGCTCGGGCTGGCTGCTGACCTCAGCACGTCCCAGAGCTGACTGCGGGACCGGCCCCTAATCCTCCCTACGTGCCGGCCCTCAGCCCCGCCGTGTCCCCAGAGCCCGCTGTCCCAGCCCCGGGGCCCCCCGGAACCCCGCGGGTGGGAGTCCCCCGGGGTGGGACAGGGTGACAGCCCCGGCCGTGGGATGGGGTGGCAGGAGGAGCACCAGGTCTGCTGTGGCTGCGTGGGCAGAGAGGCAGAGGGCCAGGGGATGGCCCTGCTTCAAACCTGGGCTGATCGAGTGTCCCTCGGGGGGACAGTGATGCCTCAGGGGACAGTGACACCTCGGGGGACAGTGACACCCCGGAGGACAGTCACACCTCGGGGGACAGTCACACCTCAGGGGACAGTGACACCTTGGGGGGACAGTCACACCTCGGGGGGACAGTCACACCTCGGGGGACAGTGACACCCCGGGGGACAGTGACACCCCGGGGGGACAGTCACACCTCAGGGGACAGTGACACCCCGGGGGACAGTCACACCTCAGGGGAGAGTGACACCCCGGGGGACAGTGACACCAATCCCCGGGTGGAACAACGGGGCAGCGATGGAGGAAGTGGAGAACAGTCATTCGGGTCATCAGCGGCACCAGGAGTGTTCCTGGACAGAAACCCCACTGTGCCACAGGCCGGGCCACCACCCCCAGCCCGTCATTAGCGGGCGCTGCCGCGGGTGACAGGGACCAGGAGTGGCCACGGTGGCCCAGGGAGGCTGCAGCGCCCTGTGCTGCCGCCTCCGGAGGTGTTTGCTGCCCTGCGGCCCGGTGCCACCGCGGGGCACAGATAAGGCTTTGCGTGATGCCGTGGTTCTGTTTTTCACGTCTGACGCCTTTGAAAGATCACCTGGAACTTTGAACCCCTGGGGTTTATCAGGTCGGCTTTGAAGTGGCTGCAGCCACTGCCCTACTCCCAGGGCCAGCTCCAGGTTAATGGGACTTCTGTTTCCAAACAGGAAAACTTGGTGGTGTTTTTAATTCTCTTTGCAGCTTTTTAAGGTATTTTCCAGTGCCTTTATTTTAATTCTCAAATTTCAGTGAAAGAACTGAATCCCACCCAGCTCCAGGTGCCACAGGCTGGGGTAGGTGGATTTTTAGGGATGTGATTTAATGGTGGGCTTGGGCTTGATGATCTCGGTGGTCTTTTCCAAGCCAAATTATCGATTCTGTGATTCTTGGGCACTGCTGCCTGTGCCTGGGATGTGTCTC
>VWZW01000741.1:895854-925841 GCA_013397115.1 Edolisoma coerulescens | reverse complement strand
GACAGGGACCAGGAGTGGCCACGGTGGCCCAGGGAGGCTGCAGCGCCCTGTGCTGCCGCCTCCGGAGGTGTTTGCTGCCCTGCGGCCCGGTGCCACCGCGGGGCACAGATAAGGCTTTGCGTGATGCCGTGGTTCTGTTTTTCACGTCTGACGCCTTTGAAAGATCACCTGGAACTTTGAACCCCTGGGGTTTATCAGGTCGGCTTTGAAGTGGCTGCAGCCACTGCCCTACTCCCAGGGCCAGCTCCAGGTTAATGGGACTTCTGTTTCCAAACAGGAAAACTTGGTGGTGTTTTTAATTCTCTTTGCAGCTTTTTAAGGTATTTTCCAGTGCCTTTATTTTAATTCTCAAATTTCAGTGAAAGAACTGAATCCCACCCAGCTCCAGGTGCCACAGGCTGGGGTAGGTGGATTTTTAGGGATGTGATTTAATGGTGGGCTTGGGCTTGATGATCTCGGTGGTCTTTTCCAAGCCAAATTATCGATTCTGTGATTCTTGGGCACTGCTGCCTGTGCCTGGGATGTGTCTCAGGAAGGAGCAGTGGAAACTAAACCTCAGAACACTGAAGCAAACTGGGAGTCAGTGATTTAGGGTGAGAGTGGGGTGCTAATTCCGAAAATACTGAGGGCAGATCTGCAACAGGGTTGGGATGGGCTCCGTTTGGTGACCAGGGTGGGATTTTACTGATTTTTGTGGTTTCGATGAGTGAATGAAAACCTGTAGAGAGCAGAGCAGCTGGGAAGTCTCTCTGGTTGTTAAATAGGGCACTGTGGGCAGGAGAGCAGGAGGGTGAGGGCTCGGGTTTGGTTCCTCAGCAGTGGCCACAGGCCGGGCTCTGCGCCGGGGTGAGCTCGGGAGCTCAGGTGGCTGCTCAGGAACTCTCTGAGTCACACAAGGCAAATATTTTCCCCTTTGATTTTCACCCTGAGAAAAATCTCGAGCTGACCTTGTTAATCCCACGTGTTGCAAACCTCCCCGTCCTTTATCAGGTTTCGGCCGCGGGATAGCGTTACCAGCTTAGCACCTCTGGCCGCTCCTGCCAGCATCCTGCCTGGCACCGTGCCACCCTGCTCCGTCTCCTGGCCTTCCTGGCTGTGCCAGGGCTGCCTGGCCAGCAGGACACCCTGCCCGCCAGGGATGGAGGGAGAAGAAAAGCTGGATGGCTGTGGCTGGCTCCAGCTCGGTGCTGCCCATCTGCGAGGTGTGTCAGGCAGGAATTCCACAGGGTGGGGATGCCCTGGAGATCCTGCCAGGTCCCGAGGCTGCAGCATCCTGCACAGGCTGAATTCCCGTGCCTGGAATGATCTGTGGATGCACAAAGGGCTGGGGCCCCGCTCAGTTTGAGCCCAGCACCTCAGAGCTGTGCCTGCCGCTCGAGGTCTGACCCCAGCCCGTCTGGGTGCTCCTGCCTGTCCCTCTCTGGGCATCCCGGGCTGCAGGTGGAACCTGAGCCAAGCCTGCAGCTCCCACCTGGCTCCAGCTCCTGACACTCACAGGCTCCAGCACCCACAGCAGCCCTGGGCAGGTGCCAGAGGCTGCCCAGCCCCGGGCTGGTGCCAGAGGCTGCCCAGCCCCGCGTTGGTGTGACCTGCTCAGCCCTGGGTGTCCAAACTGCCGCTGGCTGGGGTAAAACAGATCAGGTTTTTGTTTGCCAGCGCTGGGAGCTTCTAGGGAAAGGGTGTGATCAGAAACAACATCGCTGCTGGCACGGACAGTGCTCAGCACCCGCGTCCAAACAGCCCCGGCGCGGTGCCAGGGTGGGGCTGGGGGATGCCGGGTGCCAGGGGGGCTCCGGGCAGGCCGAGGGCGGGGAAAGGGCCTGCAGAACGCGGGGAGGAAATAGTTAATGCCCCTCTCCTCCCAATAGGAAGGGATAAATCCTCTCCCCGGCCCGGTGCCCAAACAAACAGGCGGAGCGTTGCGAAAGGAGGAGGGTGGGAACTCTCCGTTCCTCCCCGGAGCCGGGCGGTCCAGCTCCAGCTCTGCAGCCCCCACGCCCCCCGTGCCCAGCCCTCGGTCGGGTTTCACCCTTCCTGCCACCCCCCTGCCCTGCCACCGCCACCCATGGGTGCTGTCCCCAGGGACGGTCCGGGTGATGCCAGGGCAGCCTCCGGGCGGCTCTGGGGGACCACTGCGGTCGGCGTGGGGGGGTCCGGAGGGGGATGGCGAGAGGCCAGGAGGTCCCTGGTGACCTCCCTGGGCATCTGGGTCCACCCACCCGGCCGGGGGATGCTGCAGCCGCGGGTGGCACGGGGTGACCGCCCCAGCCGGTGCCCGCGCAGAGCCGCTGGAAGGTGCCCGGTGCGGAGCGGGATGGATGAGGAAGGGAAGCGGAGCCCGGCTCTGCTCCCAGCGGGCTCCCTCTGCCGACAGCCACCCCGGCCAGGTCCCCAGGCCACCACTGCACAGCCGCTGTGCACCTCCTCTCTCCCCTGACCCGAAATTTGCACTGGAAAAAAAAAAAAAAAAGCCAGACCCAAAACGCATCCCCCAGCCCCGAGAAGCTGAACAGGCTCAGGGAGGAAAGTCGGGAGCACAAGAATCTGGAGCCCCCATCCCATCCTCCTGCGGCAGGACCTGGGAAGCGTTGTGCAACTCATAAATATAAATAAAAATGAAATATTTAATTTCCTTTTTTTAAAAAAAAAAAAAAAAAGTACCCCTGACAAAGTGCTTTTTTGAGAATCCTCCCCAGCGAGGCGGGAGGTGTTTGATGGGGGATGTGTGAGAGAAGGGGAAACTGAGGCACGGAATTGTTGCCTCCACAGTGGTGGTCCCAGGAGGGCCCCGTGCCCAGGCCACCAGCCCCACTCGTTCCCCCAGGCCGGCCCAAAACCACCCTGAGAGCCGTGGGCACTGGGAAGGGTCACCCCTGGTGCCAAGGCCGTGGTCTCTGCAGGGGCATCGGGAGCACTGCCCGCATCCCTGGCACCGTCACCGCAGGGACATCGCCCGCTCGGGTGCCAGATGGCATCAGATCGAGGGGGGACAGGGCCACCGCGGCACTGAGGTGGTCGGGAGGCTCGGGAGAGCAGCTCCGGAGCCGTGGGAAGCAGCAAATCCCGGGATGTGCAGGCAGCCGGCCCCGGTGTGTCCAGCGGTGGCACGGCCAGTCCCTGTGGCCAGGCTGGGGTGGGCAGCGGGCACGGACCCCCGGGCTGTGGGCATCGCGGGGTCCAGCGGCCCCGGGGTCAGCAGCAGCTGTTCTTGGGCTTGTCGTTGGGAGTGAGCTTGATGGAGTCGGTTAAATAACTCTCCAAAATCCCTTTATACTGGGAAAAAACGGAGAAGGGAAAGGATGAGCAACACCAGCCCAGAGCCGCCCCGCGGGCCGCGGAGCGCTGGGGTTCTGCCCTGACTTGTGATTAAGGGCAAAATCCAGGGAAAAGCCACCTAGTGCAGGGTTGGGGACACCGATGTCCCCGCGGGACGGCCGCTAGAGGACAGCGCTGGCGCGCTGTGGGCGCCGCACGCCGCCTTCCCATCGCTGCGGCAAAAGGAAGCCGCGATTCCTATTCCCATTGATTTAGGATCAAACACCGCTGCATTTCTCATTCCCAGGGCTCTCCGTTGCAGCCGGAGCTGTTCCATGTGGGAGGATCTGTCAGACCAGCCCCGGGCGAGCCCAGCTCCCTCCCGAACGCCTGTCCCGGCACAGCTCGCAGCGGGAGATGCTCACCCTGCTCAGCGCCTGCTTCGCGAGGGTCTCGAAAGCCTCGGCCACGTTGATATTGTTCTTGGCACTGACTTCGAAATACGGGATGTCCTTCTCCTTGCACCAGGCTGAGGCCGTTTCCTCGGGCACCTGCGGGGAGGGAGGAGAGGATGGAGCCACAGCTCAGGGATGGGGCAGGGGACCCTCCTCACCCACCCGGGCACAGCTGGGCGAGGGCAGTGCCCGAGGCTGTAATTCCTGCAGCTCTGGTGGGGACAGCCTCTGCCCCAAGGGGCAGCAGGGGGATGCTGCTTTTCCCCTCCCAGAGTCCCGGGGGAGGTGGCAGCTCCTTCCCTGGTTTTCATGTGAGGAGAAGGGAAAGGCTGGTTCTGAGGTGAAGGATCAGCCCCCAGAAGCCATTCGGGCCCTCCGGCATCCCGGTCATACAGTCATGGAATTGTTTAGGTTGGAAAAGATCTTTGAGATCAAGTCCAGCCACTAAGCCAGCACTAAACCATGTCCCCAAGTGCCACATCTGTACAGCTTTTAAATCCCTCCAGGGGTGGTGACTCCAGCACTGCTCACCCCGCTCTCCCTGCTGCACCCTCACCTGCCGGTCACTGAGGTCTATCTTGTTCCCCAGCACGACCATGGGGAAATCCTGTTCCCTGGGAATGACCTTCTCCAGGAAATCATCCCTCCAGTTGTCCAGGGCCTCAAAGGACTCCCTGTCCGTCACGTCGAAGGCCAGCATGCAGCCGTCCGAGCCTTTGTAGAAGGTCGACACCATGGACCGGAATCGCTCCTGTCCCCCCGTGTCCCAGATCTAGGGCAGAGGAGGGCACAGATGCAGACACACGACACGAGCAGGGTGGGTGTTGGCAGGGGAGCAGCTTCAGGGGGTGCTGAGCCCCCAGAGTTCCTCTGGGATTCCAGTGCAGCTCATGGATGCTGAAAATCAGGCTCTGAAAGTAACCTCCGAAAATTCGGCTCTGGAAATCGGGCTCTGCACGTCCAGCCCTGCACCTCATGCCACCGGTGGGCATTTGGGCACAGCAGGACAGGGTGGGACACACACGGCCCTGGGATCAGGGTGGGCACCTCGGGCAGTGCCAGCCCTGCTCACCTGCAGCTTCAGGGGGCTGTTGTCCACCGCGAGGACCTTGGTGAGGATGCTGGCGCCCAGCGTGGTGCGGTAATCCTCGTAAAACGTCTTGTGCACGTACTGGTGCAGCAGAGAGGTCTTGCCCACACTGGTGACGAGGAAAGGGGCACGGGTGAGGCTTTGCCCTGCTCGGGGGGTCAGTCACAGCAGGGGCTGCACGCCCAGCACGCCCAGGGGGCTTCCCTCCCTCTCCAGCTCCTTACCCCAGAGCTCCGATGATGATGATCTTCAGATCCACCTTCTTGCTGGCATCCATGGACAGGCCCTGTGGGGCGAGAGGGACTCACCGGGCTGTGGGATGGCACTGGAGAGCCCTGGGGCGCTGCCCAAGCCCTCTCCCTGCTCCCATCCTCACCCCCGGGATCACGGATATCTCCGTGTCCTCACCGTGCCAGCACCATGCCCGTGCCCTGCCAGCACCTGCTGCACTCGTGTCCCAGGCACGGTGGGGACAGAAACCCCCAGGCCAAGCCCGGCCCCCGGCCCCGCCCGCGCCGGGCTCCCGAGGAGCCGGAGCACGCCCAGACTCGCCGGTTCGTCTCCATTCAAAGCTGCCGGGAGCCACTTCCCCGCTTCTCCCACCCCCTCTCCAGCGCAGTCCCTCCCCCTAAGCCCGGCACACCCGCCTGGGGTCCTGCTGAAAATGTCATTTATTAAAGAAGACCCCAGCCGGAATTCCTTGGTGCCCCAAGCACAGCCCAGGGAGCATCCCTGCCCCGGGGCACCCCGGAATCTCCCCGCAGGATGTATCCCCATCATGTCCCAGTGTCCCCACATGCTCTGAGCCCGGTCAGGACCCCTGAAACCCCCTCCCCAGGCGGGACCAGCATCCTCCAGCAGCCCCAGCAGCTCCATCCCCACGGCAGCGCCTGGCACCGCCGGCCAAGGCGCAGATGGAAACGCTGGCAGCCTCATCCCTGCATTTTTGCCTGATGCGCTGGCCAGCCCTGCGCCCTTCCCCCTTGGAACAGCAGCAGGGAACTCGCAGCTGTGGGGTCCCGGCCCCCCTGCACCCTCTGCCCGCCGTGCCCAGCCGCGGGCAGCATCCTGGGCGCAGGCAGAGCCTCGTGTCTCAGCACACACCAACTTCCCAGTCCTTTCGCCAGCTTTTCGGCAGGCCAGATGTTTTTAAACTCAAAATGGAGTTTCTCCAGCCTTTTTTTTTCTGCCTCCTCGCCGTTGCTCCGGGGGTCTCGGCTGCCCGCGGGGACTCACCTGCAGAGCACTCACCTGCCGGGGCAGCCGAGGCTCCCGGCT
Source organism: Edolisoma coerulescens (assembly GCA_013397115.1). NCBI lineage: Eukaryota > Metazoa > Chordata > Aves > Passeriformes > Campephagidae > Edolisoma > Edolisoma coerulescens. The sequence goes on along the minus strand of VWZW01000741.1, from coordinate 919,763 downwards.
GCGCTCCGGCCGGGCCGGGGACGGGAGGGGCGAGGGAGGAGGACCCGGGAAAGGGCGGCCGGTCCCGGGGAAGGCGGCTGCGGGCCCCGCTCCGTGACATCAGCAGAAAGGGGCCGAGATCCTGCCGGGGCTGGCGGAGCGGCGGGCGGGCGCTGGGGCGTCCATGGATTTCCCTCGATTCCGGGGCTCTGCCGAGCGCCCCCGGCTCGGGTCCCGCGGGGGAAGGACAACGAGGAGAACAAAGTTCTCCCCGTCTGCTGGAGTTTGGGATTGGCTTTTGGCCTCTCCTCCGGCTCCGAATCCCCCCCGTTCCTTTCTGCCACCTCCCCGGGACCCTTTATCTCCCCGGGACCCTTTATCTGCGTCCCCGCTGGGGAATTATTGAGGGATGAGAACAAAAGCCGGGCGGGGCTGTGGGCAGCATCCCCGGAGCCATCCCGGACTCGGCTCTGATAACACGGGGTGTGATAAGCGGATTCGGGAGCTGCGGACAGGTGAGGAGGGGCTGGGTTCCCTCTGAGGAGCTCTGTGTGGCTTCGTCTCCTTTTCCAGGCAGGAGAGGAGCAGGGTGGGAGTCAGGAGCATTTCCAGCCCCTCCATCCCTGCCACCCCCAGCCCTCAGGGGTCCTGTCCAGCACCCACAGCCAGCACGGGCACCCCAGAAATACCCCCAAAAGAGGGAACAGAGCTGGTGACACCTCCTGAAGGAGGATGTGTTTAATCAATGGGATTTTGGGGATCTCAGCTGCCCCCATGGAGCCACCAAGGACACCTCTGGCCGTCTCTTCCAGCACCCAGCTGGTGCCCAGGGCTCTTTGGAGTGGGAAAACCTGCTTGGCCACAGCCGCAAAGGCACAGCTCTGCTTCCCAGCGTGCGAGGGCAGGTCCCGAGCCTTTGCCAAGCACTCTGTAGGATTTAGGGTTTGCAGTGGGAGCAGGGTCCTCCATCTGTGAACCCTCCCTCACCCTGAACCAGCAGCCCCCGAGCTGCTGGTGGTGCCCAGGTTCTGGGGTCCCTCCAAGAGCACTGGCGTTTGCTTTTCCACTTCCATCATTTTTGTAGATTTTTTTTCCCTTACAGACCCTGATGGGATCTCAGGGAGGATCACTGCACGCAGCAGGACCAACCCTCCTCCCCCTCCTCTCCAGGTGTAATTTTGGGACCTGTCTGGCCAGAAAAATCTGTTTTTTTCCCCCAGAGGGCAGGCGCTGGGAGGAGCTGGGCTGAGGCAGAAGCGCCTGAGCCAGTTCTTACCGGTGGTGAGGCTGGCGTTTCCCTGGAGCAGCTCTCCCAAACCCTGTTTTCAGGCCTTTTTCACCATCCTGCTTCACCTTTGCTCTTGCAGAGAGAATTTATTGTTCATCCTCCCCCCACAACAGCTCCTGCCCTCGTTCCTCTGGCGTGTCCCTGGTGGGACAGGGGTTGCTCACCCTGTCAGGTGATCGATGCCTCTGCACGCTGCCGGGCTGGGGTTTGTGGTCAGTCCCAAGCTGATGCCCACGGCCACTTCTGCTTTCGGCCAGGGGGCCTGTGCCCACCATGGCACATCAGCATCAGCTCTGGCTTTTGTTTGATTTCACAGGAAAAGGGATTTTCCCGAAGCTCCTGCTCTCCTAATCCCCCCCGGGCTGAGTTTCTCCCTGGATGAAGGGGAGGAGGTGATGGCCAAGGCGTTGCTCAGCAGCTCCAGCCACCACAGCGCCAGTCCCGGCCCGGCTGCTCCCCCACGTCAGCAGTTCTGAGGAAAAGGCGTGGGTTTTGTGGCCTGTGACTGTGAGGAAGGTGATGAAACCCAGCTGGGGCTGACACAGCCCGGGGAAAGGCTCGTGGGGATGAGGAGAGGACGGGCTGTGCCCTGCGGGGCCGGGAGAGAGAGGGAAAGGGAAGGAAGCAAAGGGCATCTGGGTGTTCCTCACGCTGCTCAGCCTCCCTGGGCGACCACAGTTGCTCTTTATTGGGATGCTCACATTTGTTTGAGCAACTTCCCCCTCAAAACCCATCAAGGAATGCTCTGAGATCCCAAAAACGCAGCACCAGAGCAGTCCTGGGTGAGCCCAGCTCTCGCTGCCAGCTGCTGTTTGGGGACACTGGGGGATGCTCCCCCCCAGCCCCCAGGCTCGTGCTCAGCAGCACCTTGGCGTGCTAAGGGTTAAGGTGGAAGAGGGACAGGAGACCTTTGTCCAGCTGCCCCAGCACCTTATCTGGGCCTGCAGCGGGGGTGAAGTCAACACAGGAAACGTCACCGAGCCCACGCTGGTCAGCGGCACAATCAGGGCTCTGGGTAAGGCCGATATCTCCCTTTATGGCCAACCACAAGGCCCAGCCGCAAAGTTTACAGCCAGATCTGAATATTCCGGAATTCCCAGCCCTGAAGGCTGCTCTGGTCCAGGAAGGATGGAGCAGCCACCAGGCTGGGCTGGGACGTGGGCACTCCAGCACCCCGGCCTTGGCACTGCTGGCCTCGGGGTCAGTGGGGAAAGAGAGCAAAGGCCTGGATAAAAATAACCTTTTCTGAGCTTCCCTTTCCTGCTGCCTCGGGGTGTGTCACTCGTGAGCCACCGCTGCNGCTTCGAGGACCCACCAAGCACGCTGTCGCTGTAAGTTCCCCAAGGGAATCAAAGCAAAATTCTCTGGAAATCACCGATTTTTTTAAGGCACAGAAAGAGCCTCAGGGTCTTTCCAGTCTCCCTGTTACCTTTTTGTTTGCCAGCACCAAGTGCTGACTGAGGAGAGGTGTATTCCCAGTGCTCCCCCAGCCCCTGCCCTGCCCACAGCCCCACGGGATGCTCAGGGATGGCCACAGCCACCTCCGGGGATTTCTGCTCTGCCTGGGAAAAGCCTCCTCTCCTTTCTGCCCCGTGGGAATCCCAGGGGGGCTCCGGCCACACTGGGAGTGCAGCCCTGGCAGTGCCACGGATCACCCAGGGAGGAGGGCAAGGAGGATTTAACCCCCAGTGCAACTCATTGAGATGTGCAGGATTTCTGCTGCACTGCGCTGCTGCTGGCAGAACACGAGAGGTTTGGGTTTATTAAAGCTTTTATTGGCTCAGGATTGAAAATCGGAGAATGTGCAGAGCAGATCACAGAGCTGCTCGAGACATTTTCGTATCACAGTGTCCTGGCGAGGACTGAACTCCTGCTGGGCTCTTCAGCTGCATCCCTGGGTGTCCTCACCCCCTGGGGACACCGAGGAGGACACGGTGACATCCCCTGCCCTGCCGAGGTCCATCCCTCTCCTGCCCCATGGGTGTCCCAGCCCTAAGGCACGGCGGGGGCCAGCCCCACCATGTTGTTGCCGCGGTCGAAGACGGAGTAGAACTGACGGATGAAAACATCACCCAGGATCCAGAGGGGTCCTGTGGGAGGGGGGATGTCGTTCCCCTGGAAGCCGCTGATGCAGAAGGCCTCGCCGTCGCCGTACTCCTGGGGAAGGAGAAGGGGAAAGCCGGGGATGAAGCCAAGAGCCTCGTGCACGTGGAAACACCCAGGAGTGGTGGCGAAGCAGAAACCAGCGGGGTTTGCCACCCTCGGGGACACAGTGCCAGCTCCTGGGGTGGGGCTGGGCCAGCTTTGCCACTGGAGCCGCTGGGATTTGGGGTTGGTGGTGCCAGGGGGGCTGCAGCCGTACCACGAGGGTGTAAGCCTGGGCGCTGAGCGTGTAGGGCAGCCCATTGATGGTGAAGGTCAGGTCAGGCATCGCGTCGAGGCTGCTGCACTCCACGGCGTACTGGAACACAGCCGGGGGCTCAGGGGGTCCCTTCCAGCAGGGAGCGGTCCCCAAGCTTTGTCCCCTCCTGTCCCCACCCTGGCTCTCACCTCTCCATCCACAGACACAGCCCCAATAAGGTTTTGCAGTTCTTTGATCTCCTTGGCGGGGCCGGCGATGAGCGACGTGCCCGTGTCCACGATGGCCTGGCAGCCGTTGGCACAGAAAGTCACTGTCCCACCCAGCTGGATGCTGGAAGAGGGGAGAAGGAGCAGGAGGGATTTGTGCTGCCCTCCCAGCCCAGCCCTGCCCTCCCTCCCTCCCTGCCCAGCACCACTCACTTGTCCAGCTGGATCTGCCAGTACCCCTGCTGGGTGACCGGCACCCAGTTCAGGGTGCCCGTGAAGCGGGAGGTGTCAAAGCCCCCAAAAAGCAGCTCTCCTCCCTGGGGGGACTCGGGGTTCCTGCAGCGAGGAGGAGGAGGACACATGAGGGATTTTTTTCCATTTAGCATGGATTTACCCCAAATTTCTCCCCACAAATGCTGTAAGGCCAGAGGTTTGTGATGCTCAGCTTGGTACCAAAACCCCCCTGCATTATCTCAGTAAAATATCTGTATTTTAGCAGCCCCTCCCGCTCCCTAAGGCAATGCCAGACTCGGAGCAAAGCTGTGTCCGTACGAGCTCATGTAGACGGAGAAAATGGGCAGCTCCACCAGGTTTTGGGCCATCATGTTGTCGAAGACAGGCGTGACCCCGTCCACGGCCAGGGAGGGATAAGCCAGCCCCAGGATCCCGTCGAAGGCGGCATCCAGGAAGGCTTTTCCCGGCTCACTGATGCTCTCTGCAAACTGCTGGTTGCTCACGGTGACACCCTCGACCTGCAGGGAGGAGGGGGTTCCGTGGGGGTGCCGAGCCCGTGGGCAAGTCCCGGGCACATGGTCCAGAGCAGGGGACCCCGAAGGTCACTCACGGCCACTTGGTCGGATCCGATGATCCCCGTCAGGCTCCCGGTGCCGTACTGGATGGAGAAGGGGGTCCCTATCACCTGGTAGGTGCTGGACTGGGTTGGGTGGAACCTGGTGTGCTCGGCTGGGGGAGGAGATGGGATCTGTCACCAGAAATGTCATTTTTCTGCCTGGCCACAGCTGCCAGGAGCCATCAGCAGCGAGGCAAAGTGATGGTGCCGCGCGGTGCCACCAAAACTCCCGGTTGTGGGGGCTGTGCTGAGGGACGTGCTGGAGTTCTGAGGGGGGAGGAAACCTCTCCCATTTCAACTGAAGGGTGCAAGGGCTGTTGGGGGGAGCAGGATCAGCAGCATTTAATGAGTCCCGAGACGAGCTCTGCTGTCCCTGCTCCACAGCCAGCAGCAGCCCCAGGGCGCTGCGGGATCCAGTCACATTCCCCAATTCCCGCTGGGCTCTGGGGCAGCCCTGGGGCTGCCCGGGGATGCTCTGTGTCCCACGGCAGCAGTCCGGGCTCTCTGGGGCTGGCTGATCGCTGACAGCCCCAAAAAGCCACGTTTGTCCCCTGCTGAGCCCCTGGGCTGTCACCCCCCGGATTTCTGTCACCTCTGTGTGACTTACAGGGCTCAGCTGGGTGGGGAGGGTCCCCAGGGCCTCGGGGCTGGTGCCCCGTGGCCTCTCTGGGGTCGGGGGGTCCCCACTCACCGCAGGCTTTGCTGACACAATAGACAGAAGGCACCCAGAGGTTGGAGGAGCCTGTGTCGAACACCACGGTGAAATTCTGGGGGGGGGTCCCGATGGAGATCTGCCCAAAATACTCCATCTGCCAAAGAGGGGGGCAGAGAGCACAGAGAGCCCTCAGCACACCCTGAAATGCTGGCACAGGGGATGTCTGCAGGGCACGGATGGGGCTCAGGGTTTGATCTGTCCCAGCCGTGCCAGGCGGAATAAAGGAGACAAATATTTAAGGAACAACAGTGGGAGCTGAGGACAAAAGGCAGCACGGTGGGTGCAGCACCTGCCTCTTCCTGGGGGGGCTGGGCCCTGAGGGGACCCTCGCCACCAGCCAGGGGCTTTGGGGACAGGGCGTTAGGGAGTGGGATTGTCCTGGGGACCCCCTCCACCCCCGGGTGCTCCTTGCTGGGCCCTGTCCCGGAAAGCGCGGAACTCGAATTTGGGAGGAAATCTGTCTCCAGAGGGGTGGGCAGAGCGCAGCAGGGAGGGAGGGGGCTGGCAGTGCCTGCCATGAATGCCCTCCCTTGCCCTCATCCTCACGTTCCCGGGGACAAAGGGCCGGGCAGGCAGCGAGCCCTGGCACGCCGGGCACTGCCCGGAGCCGTGGGGGTTGTGGGAAGCGTTTGGGCACCGGGCACTGCCCAGGCAAACTGAGGGTGCTCCCACCCCTCCGTGCACCCCTGCTCACATCCAGGTAGTTGATGAGGGGCTCGCTGGTCTCCGAGAAGGCGGCGCAGTCCTCGCTGTCCGTGTCCAGCCCCCCCTGGGCTTTCCAGAGGTGCGAGAGCCGCCCCCGATCCCGCAGCAGCTTCCGCAGGGAGCGGCGCCTGGTCAGGGGCACCCTGGGGAGAAGGGTCCTGGTCACTCCTGGGGGTGCTGCCCATGTCCTGCAGTCCCTGTGCCCACCCTGAGGGTTCTGGTCACTCCTGGGGGTGCTGCCCGTGTCCTGCAGTCCCTGTGCCCACCCTGAGGGTCTTGGTCACTCCTGGGGGTGCTGCCCATGTCCTGCAGTCCCTGTGCCCACCCTGAGGGTTCTGGTCACTCCTGGGGGTGCTGCCCGTGTCCTGCAGTCCCTGTGCCCACCCTGAGGGTCTTGGTCACTCCTGGGGGTGCTGCCCATGTCCTGCAGTCCCTGTGCCCACCCTGAGGGTTCTGGTCACTCCTGGGGGTGCTGCCCGTGTCCTGCAGTCCCTGTGCCCACCCTGAGGGTCTTGGTCACTCCTGGGGGTGCTGCCCATGTCCTGCAGTCCCTGTGCCCACCCTGAGGGTTCTGGTCACTCCTGGGGGTGCTGCCCGTGTCCTGCAGTCCCTGTGCCCACCCTGAGGGTCTTGGTCACTCCTGGGGGTGCTGCCCATGTCCTGCAGTCCCTGTGCCCACCCTGAGGGTTCTGGTCACTCCTGGGGGTGCTGCCCGTGTCCTGCAGTCCCTGTGCCCACCCTGAGGGTCTTGGTCACTCCTGGGGGTGCTGCCCGTGTCCTGCAGTCCCTGTGCCCACCCTGAGGGTTCTGGTCACTCCCGGGGGTGCTGCCCGTGTCCTGCAGTCCCTGTGCCCACCCTGAGGGTCTTGGCACCACCAAGATGAAGATCCAGAGCCCACATCCCCCCACTGCAAGGATTTCCAGCCGAGGCACAGCAAAAGAGGGGCACTTGATGGGTTCTAAAGGCAGGAAATCAAGGCCAGAGCGGGCAGGGGAGCATCCATGCCACGGCAGTGACGGGACAGGCAGCTCGGTGTCACTGCTGGAAAGGACCCTCGGGCTGGGCCGGGTGAGCAGGGCCAAGGGGAACTCAGGCCGGTGTTTTCAGCCCCACCTGCGTGCACAGACCCCCTTTGCAGACCCCTCCTGCTGCTCACAGGCTCTGCCCAGAGGGATGGAGAACCCAGAAATGCCAGAGCGGTGCCACGGCTCCAGCACAGCCGCGGGGTGCCCAGGCTGAGCTCTGCCATCCATCACACCTGGCAGTGAACCCCCCGACACCCTGGGGCCCCGGGCTGCACCCTGGGGACCCCCTTACCTTCTCAGGGCACCAACCAGGCCCAGGCAGAGCGCGGCGAGGAGGAGCAGGCGCCTCATGGCGTGGCTCGGTGGCTGTGCCCACACCGGCAGCGCCGCGGTGCCGCTCTTATACCCGCGGTGCCAACCCCGATAAGGGCCCTGCCAGAGTCAACAGCGGGCTCGGGCACCCCGAATGAATCACTGGCCACGGCCCAGGCGAGGCTGAGCGGGCGCTCCGGGGTCACGTTTGCTTTTCTGGGTGAGGACGGTGCTGGGGGAGCTGGGGGAGCTGAGCAGGGGCTGGTGTGGCTGATTTTGGGGCTGTAGAGGTCCCGCAGAGGGAGCAGAACGGGGTCCCCATCCCAGCACCAACCCCTTATCAACTGGTGGAAACCCCCCAAAATGCTTTAGGGGAACGTTTCCCTTCTCCTTCACCCCCCAGCCCCACCCCAGGGACCTGCCCGTGGCCGTGGGGTGCCCCAAACCCCGGCAGCTGCGGGGAGGCGCAGGAAAGGGATGTGCTTGTGCCATGCGGGCAGCCACCGACCTCATTTCAAACGGCACAGACTAATTAGCGGTGATGAACGGGCTCGGGAATGTGCGACTTTCCCTTCGGAGCGCCGGGAAGGAGCAGTTTTTCCATGGGAGACAGTTCCCTGGTGCTTTACAGCCGCTAATGGGCTCGTCCCCAGCGTGCTGCGCTTAACCCGGGACGGGCGCCTCATTAAAGCCTCTGCGAGTGCAAACAGAAAATGCTGATGAACAAATAAAGCCTTCAGATATGGGGGGAGCAAGCGGGGGAAGGCCAGGGTTTTCCTGCTGCCACCATCTCCCAGGCCCGAGATGATGCTGTGTTTTCCCCGTTTTCCCTGGTTTTGGCACTAAAATAACCGATGGTGGGAGCTGACGGGGGTGTTTTACTCAGCGAGCCCCGTTCACGTGATTAACAGGGTTTAGCACCGTGCTAATCAATTTTTTGTTTGTCCCAGCGAGCCTGTTTTATCGTATTAAATTTTATCTAATTAAAGCCCTCGCCCAGGAAATTAAAGTCCTCATCCGTGGGGCACAGGTACCAACGGCGGCTGGGGACAGCTGAGTCACGTCCTGCTGTCACCGGGAGCTGGTGTCCCCATCCCTGGAGATGCTGCCAGGCCCCTCCTCTTCCCAGCTTTGCAGGCAGATTGAGCTTAAAAAAATCCATCAAATATTTCTCGATGGGAGCAGGAAACCATGGGGCACAGCACAGTTGATGCCGATGGCGAAAGCAGCTGTTTTTCCAAAACAAATGAATATTCCCTGCATTCCCCCACTCTGCAATGTTGTGGGTTTTTTTACTGAGTGGCTTTTATACAAATTTATTATCTCCTTCCCCTTTTGAGATGCAGTTTAATGTACCAGCCTCCCTCCTTGTCCCAATCACATATTCACGGATTAGAAAGAAACTTCCTAAAACAAAAGCAGCCGCAGCAAGTGCCAGATCAGCCAAAAACAGTGAGTGGATTGTTCCAGACATGGTTTATAACCCAAAAATCCTGTCAGAAAACCCAGCCTGAAGGGTCACTGGGCTGTGGAGATAAACGAGAGGGTGAGCAGCAGCACAGACGTGCCAAACACTTCCAGTGAAATAGTTTATTTTGTGGAAAAGATTCCCCAATTGGATCATCATAATCTGCAAACTCCTGGCAGCGGATTCAGCATTAAAATAGGAAGATGAAAGTCGTAACGAGGCCAGACCTTTCATTTAGAAATTCCTGCAGCTAAGCAAATCTATTTCGACTTTTTGATTATTTTAGAAGCAATTTGAAGAGCTAAACTCTCAGGGGCACTTCAGCATTTTTATTTCAAGTGGAACAAAGTGGGGTTTTTTCCCTCTATGTTTTGGGAGCAACTGGGCTGGATTTTTACAGCAAATTGGGTCAAAAAGGCTTTATTCCATAAATATCCCAGCTATACCTCAATGTCTGGAATGAGGAGGGAGGAGGTGCCCAATTTCCAGCTTGTGGTGTCCCTCAGCTTGGCAGGGCCAGCCTGTGCTGGTGAAATTGAGGAAAGGTGACTCCAGCTCCTGGAATATCCCAGTCTGGTAAGGAAGGAATGGCCTCTGCCAGGCAGGGGCTGTGCCCGGCTGTGTCCCACCCCCCCAGGGCCACACACCTGCCCTCAGGTGCACCAGGAATAGGTTTTGCCCCTTGGGTGGAAAATGTGTCTCTCACCAGCTCGGTGTGAAGCGCTTTCCTCCCTCAAAAAACCTGTTCTCAGGCTAAAACCGTGTTACCTGTGCTCCTTTGTACACATTTCTGTAGAGCAGCTGCTGCCACCACCGGTTCGCATCGTGCCCCAGCGGTGTTTTCTAAAAAACCCTTTTTTCCTGACTTTATCAGACCCTTCTCCCGCCTGTTAATCTGTTTATCCACCACCGAGCCCTTCAAAGCTCTGCAGCAGCAAACTCTCGACTGAAAAAAACCAACAAATTCACTCGGGGGTGCCGGGGCCGCGTTTGGGGCGCTCCAGCGGGCACAGCGGGTGCAGGACAGGGGTCCTGCCCCGTCCCTGGCCCCGGGGAGGTGACAGCGGGGCACTTCCAGCCCAGAGGAGCTCTGCAGCCCCTGGGGCGTGGGACAGCTCCGTCCTCGCTGTCTGCTCGGCCAGCAGCGCCCCGAGGGTGAGAGAGGAGGAACGGGCGGGGAGCTCTGGAGCAGATGGAGCCGCGTTGCCGCCTGCCGTGCTCAGGCTGCTCTGCCGGCAGCTGGGGAACACAGAGCCCGCGCCCCTCCAGGAGGAGTTTGGGGGTGCAGCATCCCCAGTTCCCGAAGGATGCAGCATCCCCAATTCCCGGAGGATGCAGTATCCCCAATTCCCGGAGGATGCAGCATCCCCAACTCCAGGAGGATGCAGCACCCCCAATTCCCGAAGGATGCAGCATCCCCAATTCCAGGAGGATGCAGCATCCCCAATTCCCGGAGGATGCAGCATCCCCAATTCCCGGAGGAGAGCAGCCAGAGGTTGCCCGAAGCACGCGGGGTGGGCTGCACGCTGCGGTCAGGCAGCGGCCGGAGGGGCTCTGTCCGTCCCGCGATGGTCACAGCGGACACGGCTTGTGGGGCAGCGCGGGCAGCGCGGGCAGCGCCGCTTTTCTGGGTGGAACAGTGAGATTTCGGCAAAGCGCGGTGCCACCGGGCGGGGAGAGCCGCGCTCTGCAGGGACAGCGCGGGCGGTGCCACCTCGGGTGGCAGCTGCCACCGCCGCACCTAGAGCGTGCCCGACTCCGTCACCCCCTCGTCGCAGGGCGGGTACAGCTCCCTGGCGCTGTCCCCGCGCAGGGGGACCCCGGCCTGCTGGCTGTGGCTCAGGATCGTGGTTTTCCTGCTGCACAGGCTCCCGGTGGAGTTGGGTCGGCGCAGCCCGGCCCGGGGGCGGCCCCAGCAGCCCCGGCAGCGCCCGGCGTCCTGCAGGAGATGCCCGCTGAAGAACAGGTAGATCCAGGGGTTGCAGCAGCTGCTGAGGCTGGCCAGCAGCATGGTGATACTGAAAGCCACGTCGGTGGACTCTGGCAAGGCAAGAGAGAGAGGTGAAACACCCCCAGGGGCTCAGTGGGCAACGGGCAGGGCCTGGGGGCTCTCCTGGCTCGCATTCCCGACCCACTGGCACTCCTGGGGGCTGGAAAGTCTGCAGAGCCAGGCTCTGCCCTGCAGGTGAGGGATGCTCTGCAGTGGGAACGTGCTGGAGCATATCCTCTGAGAGGTGAGACCCAGCAGCCTCTGGACTTTCCTTCAGCCTCTTTGCTGCCCAAAGGGTCTCCCAGAGGTTTTTCAATCTCGGGTGAAGTTCCTCCTACTGTTAGGAAAGCTACTGAAAATTTCCAGGAAAAAAAAATCAACCTATGAACTCAGAAATCCCCTTCTGAAACCTCTGTAAGTTCCCACCGGAGAGGAAAGGCACCATGGCAAAGATGTCTTTGCACATCCCTACGGATGATGGCCAGAAGTGGTCACTTCTCAGTGTTTTTTCTGGTGAAAGGCCTGATTTGACTCTGAAAATGGTATTTTACAAACACTACTGGTGACAAAATCCGTAGCCCTACCAAGGATTTTTTTTTTTTTAAATCACAAAATGACAGAGAGCTCTGGTTCGTTAAAAACCCAACCCCATTCCTGGGGGTCCCAGGGCTCTGCACCCTCTTTGGGACCCCCCAATCGCCCCCCACCACCACTCACCATCGTCAGGAGCATCCTCGTCCCACACTGACCACATCTGCACGCTGAAGAAGGGCGCCCAGCAGGTGACGTAGGCGGCCACGATGACGAAGGTCATCCTCACGGTGCGGATCTTGGCGCGGGAGATGGTGCGCACGCTGCTCACCCGCGACGGCTGCCCGCCCTTCCCCGCGGGGCCGGGGGCAGCGGGGGCGGCTGCAGCGGGGCCCCCCGCGCCAGGGGCACCGCTCTGGGTCTTGCCCTTGAGGTTCCTGCAGATCTCGTGGCAGATGAGGCTGTAGCAGACGCTGAGGACGGCCACGGGCAGCACGAAGACGCACAGCGTGGTCCAGGTGACGTAGGCGCGCGCTCCCCACGGGTACCCGAAGTCCGCCCAGCAGTCCAGCACCCCCGAGCCCGGGCGCACCTCCCGCAGCGAGAAGATGAAGAGCTGGGGCAGGCTGAGCAGGCAGCTGAGCAGCCAGGTGGCCCCGATCATGGCGTAGGCCTGGCGGCCGGGCTGCTGCAGCGACTGCAGCGGGCGGCACACGGCCAGGTAGCGGTCCAGGGTCATCACCATGAGCATGTAGGTGGAGGCGAACATGCTGAGCACCTGCAGGTACTTGACGGCCCTGCAGAGCGCGTCGGGCCCCAGGAAGCGGTAGGTGACCTTCCAGAGGAGCTGCGGCAGCACCTGGAACAGGGCCACGCCCAGGTCGGTCAGCCCCAGGTGCAGGATGAAGAGGTGCATGCGGCTCATCTTCCTCCTCAGCCGGTACATGGCCAGCAGCACGCCCAGGTTGCCCACGGTGGCCACGGCCAGGATGGTGGCCAGCACCCCGACCTCGGCCTTGGCCAGCTCCTCGTCCCGGGTGTGCAGCAGCGTCAGGTTGGGGTCCCCTGCCAGGCTCAGCAGCCCCTGGCCATGCCCAGGTGGGCTCTGGTGAGAGCTGTTCCAGCCCCAGCCTGGCTCCATCCCTCTGGGAGGCTCTGCAGGAGCACAGAGCTCCAAGGCTGTCTCTGATGTCCTGTTGTCCCCTTCCCTCTGTCCCCAGGGCTGCCCCTGAGCTCCAGCTCCTCTGGCCCTGGCTGGGGGCTGGATGTGCCTCCTCCAGCGGTCCCCAACCCCAGTGCAGGCTGTCACCTGTCACCTCTCAGCACCACACCACCCCTGAGCTAAGCAGCTGCAATTCCCTCTCTGCCTGGGCTGCAAATATTCCTGTGGAGCAAAGAGGTGCAAGAGCCCCTGGTTCAGAACTTGCTATTTCTCTTCTCTGCGCTGAACAATCCCAAATCCCCGTTTCTCCCTGCACAGCTCGCCTTGTGCATCCCCTTTCCCCCTGCGCAGGTAAATCCGAGGGGAAAGAGAAGTTCTCCTTAAAAGCAGCAGAAAACCCTACAGAGGCTGCATCGCTTTGGCTTTTCCATCCCGGGAAGAGCAGCCAGGCGAGCGTGTCCCAGCCCCGTCTCCACGGGGAGCGCTGGCGGCTCTCGGTGTCCCCGTGTCCTCGGGCTGGGTTTTATACCCGGGCAGGTCCCTCCCCGGTGTCCCCGTGTGCGAGCAGCGTCCCTGGGCTGGGTCCTACGCCCTGGTTTTATCCCTCCGGCCCCAGGCTGGGTTTTACACCCTGGTTTTATCCCTCCGGCCCCGGGCTGGGTTTTACACCCCGGTTTTATCCCTCCGGCCCCGGGCTGGGTTTTACTCCCCGGTTTTATCCCTCCCCTCCGGCCCCGGCTCTGCCCGCAGCGCTGCCCCGGGCAGGTGATGCTGATCCCCCCAGAGCTCTGCCCGGAGCTGCCACCCCTGGGTTTGGCAGGGCGATTTTACCAACCGGGGTTATTCCCAAAGGATGGGAACCCTCCTGCGCTCGTCCCCCGTGTCCCCTCTCCCGCTGGGGACGATCTGCCCTTGGTTTGCAGCGTCCCTGCCAGTCAGCCCCCCCGGATCCCTGCCCTGGGCTTCTCCTGCTGGGCTCCCTCTGTCCCGGAGCCCGGGGATGAAGGGATGCGGGTCCCCCACAGCAGGAGCCAGACATCCCCTGGTTCGTGCAGCTGAGCCTCAGCCCCGCAGCAAAGTCGCTGGAAATGTCATTTATCGGCCCCGCAGCCCGGGGCTGCCTCCTTTGATCCGCTGTCCCTTCCCTTCTCGGGGTGGGGACCGGCCCCGAGACACGGCCTGGCTGCTGAGACCTCGCCTGAATTCTGTTCTTTTCCTCCACCTGACAGAAAACCACCCCGAAAGTTGGGAGTGAGGCTTTTCCCAGCCATGGGTCACCAGTCTTTACCCCATTTTTTTTCCAAAACCTGGAAAAATGCCATGGGAAAGGGAAAGCTGGTGGGGAGAAGGGAGCTGGAGATGTCCCAGATTCTGTGCAAGGCTCGGAGTGAGCCGGGGGAAAGGGGCTGGGCAGTGGGATGAGGCACTGCAAACGGTGTAAAAATTGGATTTTTTTTTTTTTCCATGGGGAAATGGGGAATTTTTTTTTCCAATGGGGAATTTTCCAGCGGGGAAAATCGAGGTGAGTCTGGAGCTGAAAGGTTCTTGGATCTCACCTTCCTGAGATTTTGGGAACCTCATCTTCCCTCCCCACCCTTTTTCAGGCCTCCAGCATCTCTTCCCACAGGGATTTTGTGATTGCCAAACATTTTCATGGCCCCCGTGCCCAAACACCCCGGGGTGAGTGTGTGTGCACACAATTCCTCTTCTGCTTGGCAACACCCAGGCTTTGTTTGCCCTGCTGGCTGCTGAATTATGGCAAAAAGAAGTGAAACCCATCCACTTTCAGCCCTTTTTTTTCCTCTTTTTCTGTGGGGAAAAGATGACATCAGTGAACCAAAATCACTGAGGTGGGCTTTGTCCCACCTGGTGCGTGCTGGACACGGGCTCCGCTTCTCTGCTGATATTCCACTGAAATCCCCTGTAAAAAAAGCTGTTATTTGCTGAATAAATGTGCAGATCGCCTCTAATAACCCTAAATGAGCTCAGTTTGTGTCTAATTAAAAGACATTCATCCTTATGAGGCCCTGTGGATATAAAGGGCCCATCAGAGAGTGCCTGGTGGAGGTGCTGTGGGTGGGGAGGGTTTTGGTGGATAATGTGGTTTTCTGTGTTTGTGATCAGCTGTCTGATTTTCAGGAAGATTAATAGAGGGCAGTGAAAAACAAACAAACCCTAAAAAGCAATGAAAAGCTGAGATGAAGGCAGAGCTGGAAGGGCAGAGTCTGCAGAGGGAGAGAAACTGAGAGAGTTTTGAGGGCAAAGTTGGCTTTTTCTGGCAGCATTTTGATTCGGGAGCAACTCCCTTGGAGTCAGAGCTTTTGCTCCAGGTTTCCCTGGGTTTAGTTACAAGGAGAATTCTTTTCCAAAGGTGTTTAGAGGAAAATGGGGCTAATCCACACATAAAAAAATCACCCTTGGAACACGGAAATTCAATTTTCTTTAGGGAGAGAGATGTCACGACAGGAAAGAATTTTTTTTTTTTTTTGGAGCAGATGGAATGGAAAATAAACCCACTTTCATTCGTGGGGTTGCTGAACATTTTGAGGCATCCCCAGCAGTTCCTGGGCTTCAGCAACACCAGGGCTGGGATTTCCAGCACGGAATTCCTGCCTGAGGAAGGCGCTGGGCTGCTCAGTGCTCCGGGACTTTCAGGTGAGTGATGGCCCAGCAGGGCTGGGCAGCCCAGTCTGGTCCCAGTTCAGGCTGCTCCCCCTAAGCCAGGCCTTGGGAGCAGAGCCTGGAGGAGTTGTGGGACGAGGAAAACCCTGCAGGTTTTTGGCAACGCAATTTTTGTGTCCAGGGAGGGCACCCGGGCGGGGCTGGGGTGACTTTCAGTGCCCTGGATGTTCCTGCTGCAGGGTGAGCCCTGTGAGAGGCTCAGGGACCACATCTCTGCATTTCTAAGCTCCCAAATTCGGTTTGTCAGGGCAACTCTGCTCGTTTTTGGCAGCTGTGGCTCAGCACACCCCAAAGCAGAGCACAGAGAACGCGGCTCCTGCGGCAGCTGGCGCCCCGTGCTCCTTCTGGGCAGTGCAGGCAGAGGTTTTGTGATTGCAAAATCCTTTGGCACGGCACCTGGCGACTTTGTTTCGTGGGCAGCTCGCTGGTTAAATAAATAAAACGTGCTGGCTTGGGTTTCTGTGCTGCTCTGGCCGCCTTCTGAACACAAATATTTCATTTGTGGTATGTGATGCTGTTAAATTTTATTGCTGACAGCACGGAGCAGGCTTGGTCTGCCTTTGGCATTTAATCACTGAAATGCTTTCTGTGGTTTGGGTCAGGAAAAGGCAGATTTGGTTCATTTTGTGCTGGTTCAGATGCCATAAAATTAATGGTGTTGCAACTGCTTCAGAGCATCTCGGGGCTGTCTCCTTGGAAAGGCTGAGGGCGGTAATGAGGGCTGGGAATTCCTGGGATCTCCTGTTGTATTAAGTGCCAGCTCTCTGTCAAAATGAAGCCATGAATGAGCTCCCCTCCACCTCCTGAAAACACAAACTGCTGAGACCTCCAAGCCCAACTTGCTCTTGCTGTTGACCTGTCTTTTGTCCTTTTTTTTTTTTTGCTCAAATTCGGACAATTTGGATGCTGAAAACTTGATGTAATTTGATTTTCTTTTTTGTGGCTTGCCATGTCTGTGAAGAGTCCTCAGGAAAGTCACTCTGTGGTGTCTGTCTGGGGGAACAAATTTCCCTGCAGGGTGGTCGTGGAGCAGAGGATGGGTGCAGCTTTTACTGGGAGTGCAAAAGGATTCAAACCAGTCCTGGTCCATTCTAAAACCTCATGAAATGCCCCAAAAATGTTAAACTACCTCTAAATGTTCACCTGGGACTGAAGAGGAGCTTCCAGCATTTAAAGCCAGAAGCGAAACCTTTTCCAGCCTCACCTTTTCCAGCCTCACCTTTTCCAGCCTCACCTTTTCCAGCCTTACCTTTTCCTCCCCCTGTTCCCTCATTCAGATTTGGGTTTTTTCCACTTAATTAAAAGCCCTGCTCCTGATTAATATTAGAGAGCCTGTGTGGGTGCATAAATAAATCTGCTGAGCACATGGAGAGGGCCCCAGAGCGGTGCCTGCCAGGGACTCTGCTGGGCAGAACGAGAATTTCCATGGAAAATCCATGGGAAGCTGCAAAAGTTGGCAAGCAGAACAACAAAAGCTGACAGGGTTGTGTCAAAGAGCTGCATTTTAAAGGATCAAAAGGCCTCAAAATGTTGCCTTGAACATCATCAGCTCAGGGGGCTGAGCTGGAGGGGCTGTGGCCAAGCTGGGAATTCAAAGCATCCCTCCCTTCATCCTGCCTGCTGCTCCTGGTGTTTGGGACAGCCCTGGCCACCCAAACACCCCAAATCTCCCCAAACCATCCCCAGAATCACAGGTGAAACCCCATGGAGGCCACTGACCCTACAGCAGTGGGGTTTGGAGCCTCCTGTCTCCCCGGCACGGTCTGTGATGATCCAAAAAATCCTCCCAGGCTGGCAAAGAGCATCAGGAGCTTTGTGCCAAATGAAACAAATCCAGTCTCGGGCTGTCACTGCAGCTGAGAACTCCGTTAGAGTTCACTTTTCCCTCCTCGTTTTGCTGTGTCTTTTCATTTTGCCCCTCATGTGTGGAAACCTGCTCAGGCAGAGGCAACCGCCAGAGGAAAAATTGAAGCTACGGGCGCTCAAGATAGCAAATTACTTGTTTATCATCCCTTAAGCTCTCCCCGTTGGTTTCCTTGTATAGCCAGGGATGTTTAAAGACTTTGGTAGCTGTGAAATGCTTCAATTTCCTCCCCTGCTCCCTCATCTCCTTGCGCTGTTACCGTCATTAGCATTTAAAAACCAGACGCGGCCAGAGCTTCACAACCTTAAAATCAATAATGGAAAAAAAAAAAAAAAGAGAGAGAGCAACAACCAAAATTACATTTCAAGGCTGGAAACAAACGGCTTTTTCCTGTCCTCTGCTGTGGGGGAAATGTGCGAGTGTGTGTGTGTGTGTGTGTTAGCTGCGGTGTGGACGGACAGAGGGGAAAGGAAGATCCACCTGGGACAGAATTCCCACCCAGGTCGCTGTGACAACGGGGCCAGGCTGGGAAAGCTGTGTAGGTCCTGTAAATTGCTTTATGCAGTGAAAATCTGATCTGTGCATGAGATTTTTCAGGCCCTACAGCCGGGAGAGATGGGTTGGGCTGTGTTATTTTTAATAAATCCTTGCTAGGAAATTTGTGTTGGTGGCAGGGGTGCCTCCCTGGTCCTGAGTGTGGGGGTGAGTTTGGCAGAGCTGAGCCCCACGGGCGGCTCCGGGCAGGGTGGGAGCTTGGGATGCTTCAGGAATCAGCACCTGGGGCTGGGACTGGGGCTGGAATAATCCCTCTGGGGACTGGGATGCTGGAGGGCTCCGGAGAGGGAGCGGAACCTCCCTCCCCTTTGTGCAGACAAAGGAGGGCCCAGGATTTAAAATAGGAATTAATTGAGTATCTCAGTACGGGGGAAAGTGGATAAGAGCCTTGCCATGACCTCAGCTCTGCTCTGTCTCCCCTTCCCCTCCCTGCCTGATGGAAATTCCGTGGTTATTCAGAGCCCGTCACCCTCCAGGTGGGAGAGGCATCAATCAGGGCAGGGAGAGGAGAGGAGCAGCTGCTTGGGGGCAATGTATTAGAAAATGATGAATCGTGGGGAAAACGTCGGCAGGAATCTGAACTCGCCCTCTGCAGCAAAGTTCAAGGCTCGGTGGTGAGAGGTTGTTCTCGATGTTTGAGGGTCGAGCCCAGAGAAAACACCGGGAAACTTGGCTGGGGTTGTGCAGCTCCCTGGTGAGGGGGCTCCCTCTGAGTGACCAGCACCAAGGTCACCTTGGTAATTAAAACACTGAGAGTTCCTTACTGGCCCTGATATTTTCACCCTGAAAGCTCTTGGAGTGTCAAAAGGGACTTCAGGATGCTGCGAGACGAATTCACAGAATCACGGCCTGGTCACCGAAGTTGCTTCCCTTCAGCTGTTTGAGCAGCTCCTTTGCTTTCCTTGCCACCTCTTTTCTGTAGAGAACAGCACAAACCAAGCCCAATTAACGCTCATTAGTGCAGTTCCACTCGTGGTTCAGCTCGCCGTGCTCCACAGATAAGAAGCGCCAGCGGAACTGTACCTTCAGCCTGCACGAAATGCGCTTGGTGGGTTTTTCCCTCCCCATCAGAGTGTGTGAAAATCTCCTTGGAAACAGAGCCCTGATGCTCTGCCTGCTGCTGGGGCTGCGCTCCTGCAAGCCAAGCAGAAAGGGGAGCTCTGGGAGCTGCCGGCTGCCCTCGTTGGATGCCCGCGGGCAGGAGGTGCCGGCAGCGGGGATGGAGCTGGGGCACCGGGATGTTCCCCGCGCTCGGCTCTGCATTCCCGGCTATCCCGGGCTCATTCCCGAGCCCTGAGGATGCTCCCTGGGCTCGGCTCTGCATTCCCGGCTATCCCGGGTTCATTCCCCAGCCCTGAGGATGCTCCCTGCGCTCGGCTCTGCATTCCCGGCTATCCCGGGCTCATTCCCGAGCCCTGAGGATGCTCCCTGGGCTCGGCTCTGCATTCCCGGCTATCCCGGGCTCATTCCCGAGCCCTGAGGATGCTCCCTGGGCTCGGCTCTGCATTCCCGGCTATCCCGGCTTCATTCCCCAGCCCTGAGGATGCTCCCTGCGCTCGGCTCTGCATTCCCGGCTATCCCGGGCTCATTCCCGAGCCCTGAGGATGCTCCCTGGGCTCGGCTCTGCATTCCCGGCTATCCCGGGCTCATTCCCCAGCCCTGAGGATGCTCCCTGGGCTCGGCTCTGCATTCCCGGCTATCCCGGGTTCATTCCCGTGCCCTGAGGATGCAGCCGTGGCAGGGATTGCCGGGGTGGAGGCCCCAGATGTGGAGGCTGGGGAGCACCACAGCTCTGCCCGCCAAAGGTGCTGCCCCAGATGTGTTCTGGGGGAGCAGATCTCCCCGGAGGGGGCCGGGAGCTGCAGCTCCAGCCCTCAGGACAACGCCAGTGGTTTTGGCGAGAGGTGACACCCCCCCAAAAGTCCTCCCCTGCCGCACCAAGCTGCTGGGCCAAGGTTTTGTTTGGAAATGGGCACCAGCTCCCAGATCCTGCACGAGCGCGGGGAGCCCTTCCCTGCTCCCACCCAACCCCGCGCCCCCTCCTTGTCCTTTGGGGAGGACGAGAGGAGTTAATCCTCAATCTGCTCCCATCTGGGCTCGCTGGCAGGCGGAACGAGCGGCCGGGAGCCTTCGGGAGGGCAGTTAATGCTCGATAATCCCCTGCCAGGGTGAGGTGTCTGAGGAGAAGGTGACAAAGTACAGCGGCGGCACAGCGCGTCCTCAGGGCGGGGAAAGGGAAGGGGCAGGAGCGTGTGGGATCAGATCTGGGGAAAGGGAAGGGGCAGGAACATCTGGGACCAGCTCTGGGGGATGGATTCCACCCCTGGGAGTGCAGGGCTCCGAGCTCTGCTGCCCCTGCCCTGCCCTGGGCAGTCTAAAGTCCCCCTGGACACCATCCCCAGGATCTGGGATGCTGAACGGGCCCTGCTGCAGTGGGGATTTGGGATTATTCCTGCTACTGTCAGTGTGACAGGCGGGGATGTTCCTCACCCAACTCGGGTGTGTGCTCCAGTGCTCAGGGAGCTCAGCTCTGTGGGAAATCAGGTTTAAAATTCCCAACAGCTGAATATTCTTCTGCATCTCCATTTTTAACTTTTCCTTGTGAAGTTCAGTGTCTGATTTCTCTCGGGAAGAGACGGTATTTTTGGTTACAAAGCAGGCAGACTGTCCATCTGCCTCCAAAGAGCCTCTTGCAGACCAGGATTTCTCAGCTGGGAGAAGAGGGAATGGTGGCTTTGATGGCAAAGCCGATGGTCAAGAGCTCTGACAGAAGCAAATCCTTTCACTGCATCCTCATCGTCCACCGAGGAATTCGAGCAGAACAGGAGTGGTTCTGCCCCCTCCTCAAAATCTGATTTTAACACCCTGGCTCGGTGCCTCTGAGTGCCCGGTAACGCCGAACCGAGGGGAGCACAACGCCGATTTTCCAGGCAGATCATAGACGGAGGGGATTATTTTAGCCCAAGGCTGGATTAGGCTGTGGCAGTTGGTTCTGCGCCTCCAAAAAAAAATCGTTTAACATCGGCAGACAATGGCTTTGTCTCTCGCTCCCCGCACGCGCGGCGTTGATTGCTGAGCGCCTCTCAGAGCGGTTTCCATGCGCGTTTGCACAAACACAGCCGAGGGGCCGCGGGGATGCGTTTAGCACCGCTGCAAATGGGAATTGTCGCCCCGTGTCACAGGAAAATGGCATTTTGGAGCCTGCCGAGCGCGCGGTTCTGTCACCTGTAGCTCAGCTGGGCTGGGGACCCGCGTTTCTGGCTGGGATGGATCATCCCTCCCTCACCCCAGGCACTGACTGAGCCCGTGGATTCCTCCACCGGTGCCTGGAAAAGGGACAAAATTAACATGCAGGGGGTTTTGTCTTTGGGGTTTCCGTGTGGGCAGGAGGATGCGGGGATTGCTGTGGCAGCAACAGAACCGTGGCCCTGCAGCCTGGGCTCCTCCTGGAGTGGGGACTCTGGGGAGTCACAGCCTGGTTTAGGGGGGGATAGGAGGGACAGACGCTTGGGGGTTTGTGCCTTGAGGTTTTGTGTGTGTTTGAGGTTTCACACAGGTTTTTTTGGCAAAGAAACAACAAAAAAAACCCCCAAACCTCCAAAACTCAGAGAGGCCACACTCTGATCATAGTCCTGTTGTCAAATTAGGTGTGGTTCCATCTTGCCCCATCCAAATCCCTGTTTTTGGTGGATATTCTGTGCCTGGTTCTATCTGGGGAGCTCTGCCCTTCCTATGGAGCACCGAAGAGCTCAGCCCCGAGCCTGGGACCCCACCCGGAGCTGCTGCCCTTCCTCGCAGATGATTCCCATCAATCCAGGGCATCAAATCCCACCCTGAGGCTTAATGAAGCGCCGCTCCTGTCACACCGAGGTGAGAGCCAGCCCTGCCCCGGCGAGGGGCAGATTTACAGCTCAGTGTTGGATTAAGATGAGATGTGAAAATCGCTGCTAAACCCCTCGTGTGCAGCCAAGTGAGGCTCGAGCGGCCCCGGTGTCCCCCCAGCTCCGGGGGCTGCGATCGTTGGCCTCGAGGGGGAGACTTAAAAATAATTAAATTAATTCTCAAATCCTCAAAAGCTAATTGGGACGGGATTATCCCCGGAGGAAACCAGAGACGCTGGGGACAAGGGTCTGTTCCCTGAAGTGACCTGCCGTGGGTGATGAGCCAGATGCTGTTTTCCCTCCGGCTGGTTTGAGAGGAGCAGAATCAAGGCTGGGGGCTCAGAGATCCCTGGGCTCCTCTGATCACCTCTTGGGAAACTTGGCCTCGAGACACCTTTGGCAGATGTCTCAGCCCCGGCTGGAGGTGCAGAGCAGCTCTTTGGGGGGAATTACAAGGAATTATTATCCGCTTGCCCAGAGAAGCTGTGGCTGCCCCATCCCTGGAAGTGTCCAAGGCCAGGCTGGACAATCTGGGATAGTGGAAGGTGTCCCTGCCCATGGCAAGGGGTGGAATGGGATGGGCTTTAAGGTCCCTTCCAACCCAAACCATGCTGGAATTCTATAATTCTATAATGCTGTGGGTTTTCTGCAGCATCTGTTGGTATCTGACCTAATCTGTGTCTAATTTTGCAAATGTTCATTTATCCAGGAGTGGGAGCAATCCCTCTGCCTTTATCGGGAACCAGCACAGCCTTCTGCTCCTCCAGGGATAATTCTGGCATTCCTGAACCATTCCCTGCAGGAAGCCACCACTTCTCTTCCCATCCACCCCACTTAAAAAGCCACATCCAGGATATCAGAGCACAAGGATTTGCTTGGAAAGTTAAAGGTCCCCAGAGCCCTGAGCAACCCCATCCAGCGTTAATATCCCAACTTTTGACAACCAATATCCACTGTCCTGCCCCCAAACTAATTAATTTTATGCATGATTGAGTTTAACACCATCATTTAGCCCTGTCTGCTGGCGGAGGCTTTGAAGTGCAAACCGATTATGCAGGGAACAAGCTGGGAGCTGGTTAATAAGTCCCAACAAAGTGTGCACTGCTGGGAGGCTGTGTTAGATTCCGTGTAGGATTTTATTGTTGTTTTGTCTTGGACTTCAGCTCGGAGAGGAGTGAAGCAGCAGCAGCAGAGTCTGTCACCAGAGAGAGAGAGAGAGAGCAGCAATGACACTGCTGGGAAATGTTTAAAGCTCCCTAAGTGTTAATGAACAGGAGCTGACTCTGCTGCCTCGGAAAATCTCATCCTGCCCCTCATTTGCCTGGTTTTGCTTCGCTTCCAGCAGGCTGGTTGTTAATGGAGGGAATCAAAGGGAATCAGCTCAACAATTCTGCCGTTGTGGGGCTGGCTGGTGGGAGGGAGTGCCGCTTGCAGGGCTCCCTTGAGGTCCTGGGGTCCCAGAGTGAGTGCAAGCTTAAATCTTGGTAAATTCTGAACGCTGCTTTGGGGTGCCCACGATTGCCCCTGCTAAAGGCCCTTTCCCTGGCTGACCCCTCAATAGCTGTTCCTTCATTTTTTTATAGAGCCAGGCAGGAGAAGAGTTCTTTAATTGGATTTAAATGGCTTTCCATTACCTTTTATCCACTTCTGAAGGAAAACAGGCTGGTAAGCATCCACCGAGCCCCAGCACAGACGCCAAGGGCAGAGCTTTGCCAATGGGAAGCCAAATTCCAGAGATTGGGTTCTCCAGGGGTTGTCTCAGTTTGGCCAGTGATGGACAGGTAGTGGCACTCACAGAATTTTGAATCTGGTTTGGTGAAGGACTTTCCACAGCACAAAGTTCAAACACAGCTGCGAAAAGCTTTGTCAACTCAAACGAAAATATCAACCAGAAAACTTCAGCAAAGGCTTTAAATGATCCATTTCTTGTGCTCTGCTGTCTATTTCCCTCCTAATTTCTTACTTTGCTGGTGGGGAACGACCTCAGAAGGGCTTGAGCTGCAATTCACAGCGAAAGGGAGAGTTGGAGATCCCAAACTGCCCCGACTGCCTGGGACGGGCTGATGGGAGCAGCGCCAGAGGCCGGGGCTGCGTTTTGTGCAGAAATCCCACTGAAAAGTGGAACCTGGCCCTGTTCGTACCACCCCTCGCAGGGAAAAATACACAACCCCCCCAAAAAACCCAAACAAAACCCGCCGGAAACGAAGGGAAACAAAGCAAAAACCGCAATGAAAAGCGGCCGGAATGAGGCTGGGCCGGGGCCGGGCGCTGCCCCCCAGGGCCGGGAGGGGGCGCTGCGGCCCCGGCTGCGCTGGGCTGGGGGGCACGGGGGG
>VWZW01000741.1:883073-895546 GCA_013397115.1 Edolisoma coerulescens | reverse complement strand
GCAGTGTTTGGGGTCTGCTGGTGGATGGGGAGGGGGCAGGGGCAGAACGGGGGGTCCGGGAGTGCTTGGGGAGGGGGCCACGGGCGGTGCTGGGGGGCACTGACAGGACTGGGGCAGTGTCGGGGGCCAGCAGGGAATGGGGGCACCACTCGTGCCTGAGGTCCCGTTCGGGTGGGCTCCAAAACCCGCTGCCCGAGGGGTCTGTGCCAGCCGGGGGCTGGGGTGTGACAGCGGGGGCAGGGACTGTCACTCTGACCGACACGGGTGCCAGCACGCCGCCGGGTCACTCTGATCTGCTTTTTTTGGGTGTTTTTTAATTGATTGAGCCATTCACAACGTTCGGGGGAAAGGGTGACTTTTCCTCTTGGGAGAGGGTGACTTTTCCCTCTGCTGGGCCACGAGTGAAGCTGTGCCCAGACATCGGCTCTGCTCCCACCCATCTCCCCATCTGCTCCCAGTCCAGCTCCCAGCCCCACCACCTGTGTCTGATGCCACCAGAGTCGGGATTTTGGGATAAATGGGACTCACTGGTGCCTCTGCTGTTGCTTTTCCCTGGCCAAACCCCCTGTGAGCGGGACCGAGGTCCTTGCCCCCACAATTCCTGCCGTGACGTTCTTCTGGTCACACATAAACAGCGAAACATTTTGGAACCGGTTGGGAAATTTTCACCAGCTTAG
The DNA here is from genome assembly GCA_013397115.1 of Edolisoma coerulescens. Lineage (NCBI taxonomy): Eukaryota > Metazoa > Chordata > Aves > Passeriformes > Campephagidae > Edolisoma > Edolisoma coerulescens. Next base: position 894,869 of record VWZW01000741.1, on the reverse strand, counting down.
AAACGAGATTTGGTGGGGATGGTTTTATTCCTGACATGTGAAATGTCTGGATTTTTTCCCCTGTGTCTGGCAGGATTTCTGCACTTTGAGAATATTCATGCACTGATCTTGCTGACTCTCCTCAAGCTGTTTTTATTCCTACCACCACTCTACCCGTATATTGCTTTTTTCCCCCCCTCCCTTTTCAGACCAAGACAAGAATAATCTCTTCCATGCCCCAGACTATGAGGAGAGTGAGTTGCCTTTTTTTTGTGGCTGACTGGGCACGATATGCAGATGTTGCCCTGATGTGTGCAGCAACCGTGCCCACAAAATGCCAGGTTGATTTTGCTTTTTTTTTGCCTTTTTCTGAAGGTTCTGACAGAGCCCGTGCCTGCAGGAGGACAGAGCAGGGGGGAGCAGCAACGTGAGCATTATTTGGAGCTTTACAGCGGTGTTTCTCATTCGGAGTTTAATCTGGTGTGTCTGACCCCGCTGCGCGCCTCGGGAGCGACCCCAGGCTTGGCCCTGCACCCTGCAAAGCCCATTTGGCATCGGAGGGGAGCTGATGATGTTTTTGGCTGGTTGGAACTTCTGATAAACGCTGGCACATCTGATTTATTGTCTGACTCGGTTCCCAAGGAGACCACATAGGGAGCAGCCTGAGATAAGCTGCTTATAACCTAAAGGTGAATGCCTTAAAATATCAGCGTCCCTTTCTCTCCTCCCGTTGACAGCCAGCTCCTGCTTTCCCCTGCTATCTTTATGTCCCTCTGCTATCAGAGAATTAAACACTCTGTGTTCTGGTGGGGAACCTCTCTGTCCTTGCCATTGGCTGGAGCTACAAACCCAGCTGGGGTTCCTGTTCTCCCTCCTGGTGCAGGTTTGTTGAGCTCAGTGCCGGTGTCTCTGGTTCCATGGCCTGGGGGCAGCTCCCGTGCTGAGACCTGGGGCTGGAAAATCCGGGATCACCATGGAATGTGCCCAGGTGTGGGTTTGTTGAGCCCCCAGCCCCTTTTTGGGTGCTTTACCCTCCTCTTGAGTGAAGGGGACACCTGGGATAGGGGGAAGCCCGGGTGTCCTGCAGAGGCTGGAGAATGCCAGGATGGTTTGGGTTGGAAAAGACCTTAAAGATCATCTCATCCCCCCCCTGCCACGGGCAGGGACACCTTCCACTGTTCCAGGCTGCTCCAATTTGGCCTTGGACAATTCCAAGGATGGAGAGTCCACAACCCCTCTGGGCAACCTTGCCTTGCTGTGGAGTTTTGCTCTTCAAAGCTCATTTTCAGCCAAGGCCCACTGGGCTGATGTCTCTTCTCCCGAGGTCATTTGCAATCCAAGCTCGTTTCCAGGGAGTCAGTTGGGCCGGGCGGGTTTTTGTGGGGCAGAGGTGAGTGCCAGAGAGGGAACCAGTGCCAGAGAGGGAACCAGTTCATTTTCCAGCAGAGAAACGCTCAGACCATAATTACCGTGTCTGCTGAGCCCGCGTGTGCAGCACACACCCAGCCACCGCAGGCTTTGATCCCTCTGGGAGGACAGGGCCCAGGGATCGCCCTGATCCTCGGGGACAGAGCCCAGGGATCGCCCTGATCCTCGGGGACAGGGCCCAGGGATCGCCCTGATCCTCGGGGACAGGGCCCAGGGATCGCCCTGATCCTCGGGGACAGGGCCCAGGGATCGCTGCCCTGCTTCCCCCTGGGCTCTGGGGAGCATCAGGCTGGGATTCAGCCCGGGGGGCTGGGGTGGGATGTGACTGTCCTGGGAGGGGACGGTGCTGCTGCCAGCGCAGGGAACTCTGCCATTGATGCCCAAGCCAGCAGTGCCCAACCTGAGCCCCTGGCAGGGGCAGGAGGAGGCTCCAGTGCTGCAGGAGGTGTTACCAGAGCAGCTCACACTCTCCAAAAGCTGCTGGTTATGAAGTCCTGTGGTTTTTGTGGTTTGTTTGCAGCTCAGTTTGCTGAGAAGGGTTTTGTGCTGTCGGAGGGGCACAGAGGAGAGGCAGCAATTGAGGTTCGTGCATCACTGGCCTGTTTGTATCAAATCAAAATTTGATCCAGTTAATGGAGTAAAAAGCTTTCTTATCAAGGCCAGTGCCAGGTGCTTTTAAGCAGTTTTTAAATTTTGATTTCCCATAAGGATTGGAAATAAAAAATTGGACATATTCTGCTGAATGAAGACTTCCTGCCTCTTAGGAATGCTGCCTTCTGGTAGCAGGAGAGATGAAAAAAAAGTGTTCATCTGAATTTTAAATTCTCAGCTACAAAGAAAGCGATTTGGACTCTGGGTAAAATTTGAAGCAGGGTAAAATCCCCTTTACAGAGTAAAATTCACATCCAACCTGGGGTCCAAGAACAAATGGAGCAACGTTGTGGAAAGTCTTGTGGTGGGCTTTGCACAAGAGCAGATTGCTTAATTTTTTCCCAACATTTTAGGCTCTCATCAAATCTGAGTGGATGCTAGACTGAATCTGCAGGAGCTTTCACAACCTCCCCTCAGCTGTGACTGTGCCGTTCCATCTGCATTTTTAACCAAATAATTCTCTGTTGGCTTTGGGGAGCGCCCTGGGAGCAAAATTATTGCAGCTTTGGTGTTGTGGGGGTCCAAACCCATCCACTGCTCTGTGTCCACCTGCGAGAGAATCAGTGAACTGCTCAAAGCTCTAAAGAGGTTTAAAAATTCGATAATTGAAAAAGCCTGGATTTTGTGTTTGGTAGAGTAGCTGGACACGCAGTTTTGATGGAATAAATGGGGTTTGAAGGTGCATCCTTAGCCCTGGCTGGGAACAGATCTCATCCATGCTGTCTCCAAGCGATTTTGGGTCTGGAGCTCCCCTTGCTGTGTTTCTAACGTGGGCCAAGGAGGGCTGGCACTGCTCACATCCGAGGCAGCTTGTGGCACACGAGCTCCCCGCTCTTCCCTTGCCAGCCTTGCTGAAGGAGCTTTCTGGGTGCATTCTGCAAGCACAGCAGGAATCACAGAGCAGATTCGCTCCTCTCGAAGCCTTGCTAGCCTCAGAATGAAATCTGTGCTGTTTAAAATGGAGACAAATAAATTGGTGGTGAGGGAACAGCTCTGGGGAAACCCCAGAAGGTGCAGACTAAAGGGGTGGGAGCTCTGTCCCCCTGTGGTTTGCTCCTAAAACCCCTTTGCTGTCTGGCCAGTCTGTTGCTAGAGCGTGGTGTTGGCTCTGACAGCAAGACAGATGATGAGGCAAAATCAGGTGAATCCCTTTTAAATTTAACTCTCTTTAACTTGCCCTTGTGCCAGGAGCTGTTGGACGTGCACGGCAGACACAGGACCAGCTTTCCTTGGGGGAAATGAGGGTGAGAGCCCCAGAACACCTGCATTTCTGTATTTCTGGTGTTATCTCCTGAGTCAGTGGAAATTTCCCCTTCCAAAGCAGGCCATATGCTGGAGAAGGATGAACTAATCAGCTTCTGCCACGGCACAGCAGGGAAGGATCCCGGCGTGGCTGCACTCACGGAGCAGCGACGCCGGCTTAGTTTTAATTAGCACTTCCCTCCAGGAAAGGAGTGCAGGCAGAGAAATGCAAGAGATCGTGACTTTTTTCCTCAGCCTGCCTTTCTGTGAGCCTGCACAAGGCTCTCCCCACGCTGCCATGCAGGTGGCACTGCTGGGGAGTGCCCTGGTGCTGATTTCCCCTGTGTGGCATCACCCCGAGACACCGAGCTGGCAGCGCTCAGGTGACATCAGAAGTGAAGCACCAGAGATTTGGGTTGGCTTCTATTTGACCAGCTTTGCTCCCTGTCGGTTTTTGGGGTTTTTTTTTTCCCCTCCTTGTTGCTGTCCAAAATGTGATTCCTGCTTTCTAATGAGAAATCAATGGTGCAGCTCACTGGGTCGAGCTGGTGTCACCCAGGCGAGGTGACAAGAGACACTGCAGACAGCAGAGCAGCTGGAATGTCCCTCTGGCTAAACAACTGCTTGGAAATGCTGGGAGAACAGCATGGTTGATATTTCCTCTGTTGAGGAGAGGGAATTTTGGGTGGTGCATCAACAGCTTGGAGTTCATTCCAGCGGAGATGCTCAAGGCAGCTTCGCTCTCTGGCTGTTCCTGTGTCCTGCATGAATTGAAATCTCAGCTCTATAAGTGCTGTACCTGCACAGGTTTGGAATTACCTGGGTTTTTTGTAGGTTTTTAGTGGATATTTGGCTAGAGGCTGTGTCCTTTGTGTGTGCTAGAGCAAGAGGAAGAACTGATAATGCAGTGGAGATCCAGAAGCACTGGCACAGGGGAGGATCCTTCGTTCAGGTACGAGTTGGTTTAAGTCTGAGATGATCTTGAAGTCCCTTCCAAAGCTTTGTGTGATTCTGTGGCTGGCTGTGTGCTGGAAGAGCTGACTGCTCACAGAGATCCCTGTTGGAACAGGGAGAAGGGATCCACAGCTGCAGGAACAGGCACGGCTCCGTTGCCTCTTGTGGTGTTGGAGCTCAGGAGTCTCCTCTTGAGGCTTCACCTCGGATCTCTGCCAGTCCCTGGTGCCCTTCCTGGCCGCCCTTGGCTGCCTGGTTTTCCCAGCAGCTCCCCCCAGTCTCCAAGTCCTGGTGCTCACAGCTCCTTGCACAGCAGCCCCGCGCTGTGCTGGCTGGGGATGCTCCCTCCACGCAAGGAGCAGCACCCAGGGGTTGTTTGCTCAGCTCCTCGGGGCTCTCAGAAGCCACACGGGCTGCAAACGCCACCAAATGCGCAGCAACGACCTCTCATGACAAACTCATCGGGTGCTTTAGAATAAATGATCATTTTACTTCTCTCTCCCAAGGCAGAGGGAGGAGCAGAAGTTAAAAGGCAGCTCAGTGACTTCTGTCTCATCTCAGGGCTCTTCCTCAGACTCAAAGGCTGGGACTGCAGGTTCTGTGCCAGCAGTGGGGACCCATCTGTCACCTGCTGGAAGTGGCTGAGCTGCATTCCAGGCTGCGGGAGAAGAGGGTGCCTTTCCAGCTGAGCCTCCCCGGGAAGTCACCGTGTGGGTTGGTGCCGCTGGAGATCACGCTCTGAACCCCATCCCTGGGTGATGCCTCACCACGGCCTGGCCACGCTCTGCCTGCCTGGCAGCTGCTCTGCAGCCTGCACTTGGCTGCAGGTCAACAGCAGAAGAATTCCGAGCTGTTTGTCACTGTAAAGCGCTTTGGGATGGGTGGTGGTACAAAAATGTGAGGTTGTGGTGAGGCTTTAGGCTGTGCTGGAGTAAGGAAGAAGATTTAAATGGGTTTTTTCTCCCACTAAGTCTTCTTTAATATGGAGGGGTATCAATTTGTCACTGTCTTGCTGTGACTTTCCCCTGCCCCTCCAGCTGATTTTGTGCACTGCAGGGAAGGAAATGGTTGGCCACCAATAACAGAGTGATCACACAGCTCCCTGTGACTCAAAAATCAAATGGAAGTTATTTATCCTCAGTGCCTTTTGGAATTCCAAGTGTTTTCATCCAAACAAGTCTGTGACCCTGAACCTACAAGTCTGTGTTGCACAAGATGCTAAAAACTGCTGGGCTCAGGTCTGGGGTGGCCAAGGGGATGCAGCCCATGGGCACGGAGGGATGGGCTCCAGCAGGACTCTCGGTGCCAGGAGCCTCTGGAGCCTTGCAGAAGCCCCGACTTGGAGTCTAAACTTTGGGACCTTTTGCCTGGTGTTCATTCCCTCCTAAACAAACCCACGTCTGATTAGAGACGCTTTAATTGCTCGCCTTGGTGATGAGCAGGAGGAGAGGCCTTAGGATGCAGTTCTTGTTTTTCAGCCTTGTGACTTCAGGGGCTGCCCAGCAAAGATCACTCACATCCCATTTCCCTGGGAAATGCTCGCCAAAAGGAGCAGCAGCTCCTCCTGGATCAGCCTGATCTGTCGTTGAATCCTGCTGGTAAATCCATCCTGGATATCTCCATTACCTCTCCTGGTGTGTTTTTGTACCAGAGGCTTTGCAGCCACCCCCTCCAAGTGATCCACAGCAGATCCCAGGGCTGTGCCACATCACCCACAGCTTTTATGTCAAAAAACAGAGAGAAAACAAAGCAGAGACCTGAGCTGTTTGTTTCAAACACAGCTCTGGGTGGGGTGAAGGACCTGGGAGTGTTTCCAGAAATATTGGTCTGCTTTTGTGCCAGTTTGGGGTTAAATCTGACTATAACCGTGGTGATCCTTGGAAACTTAACCCCAAACTTCAGGGCTCTGGGAATGAGCTGCTGTGGCTTTAACACAAACTGCTCAGTCAGTTCTTTTTTTAATTTCAGACAGAAAGGAGCAGCCCTGGACATGATTGATCACTTTGGTGACATCCATGACAGGTGGGGCAACAAGGAGTGTTTGCATACTCTGTATATAACACCTACAGCTTCTTTATTGCCAACAAAAAAGGACTGAACTCCCTGAAAAGTTGCCTCAATTTCCAGCTGATGAGGTGAAGTGTTTTGATCACACAGGCCTGTTTGAGCGAGCTGGTGGAAGAACTCCCAGTTCTGTGTGTACAGATGGGGAGCAAAACCAGAGTGATGGACTTGATGAGGAATTCATCTCTGCTTCCCTGTGGGACAGGAGCTCTGCCCCTGCTGCCTCAGGACGGGGAAGGTTATAAACGACAAGTGCTGGGCTGCCAACAGGCACAATCATGTTTGAACTGTCGTGGTGCTCATGCAAAAACAATCAGATGTATTTTTAGCTCATGAATTCTGCTCAAAAATTTTTTTTGAGGTGCCACCTTGCCAGCTTGATGCCGTAGTGATCACAGAAAGCTGGCCAAAATTGGGATATTGAGTTTATAGAAGATTTAACTAAGACTGAGGAGCTGTCAGGTTTGCCAGCCTAAAGTGATTTTATTTTTGGGGTTGTCTAAAACAAATTCATAATGCTAAAACCCTAATTATGCCACTCTTTTAATCCAAGATGCCATTTCATTGTTTTGATTATCTGATATTGTTACACATCCATATTTATGACAGCCCTGAAGACTCTGGAGTCCAAAGCTTTTATTTCCCAGGCAGACACAACACAGGAATTCAAAACAAGACACACACATTCAAATATACACCAATAGACATTTAAACAATGCAGGAGAGGTAGTACCATTAATTAAGAAATACGTAACAAGCAGTAAAAATACTGAGACAATTCAGATCTGTCTTCATTGCACCCCTTTCAAGTATCACAAGAGGCTACAGGGTGATTTATTCAGCATCAATCCAAATTTAAAAGTGTCCTCTGTTCTCTGATATGATTTTACATTGAATTTTTTATTGGTGGCCTTTCAGGTGAGTAGCTGAAGGGGACAGTACTTAGTTCAGAAGTTAAATATTATGGTTTGTTACCAACTCAGAAAATGAGCTTTGAATCCATCACCTGCAGGACCCAGATTGTCTGTGCACCTCAGGATGTGAGTTAGGCATGAACACCAAATATTTAACCTGATTTCTTTTTTTTTTTTTCTTTTCTTTCTCTAAAAAGATCCAATTTCATGACTGAGTTGTGTTTTGGAGAGGGGGAAAAATACATATTAAAGTGTATGGGTGTTACTGCTGCCCTGAAGAAAAACTCCAGTGTAGCCCTGAAGTCCTACAAAGAAACTGCAGAATTTAGGTTTTATCAGGGAGAAAAAACATGAACTTGATCTCTGTGGAGACAGAATCCTGAAAGCATGGAAAAATAAAGATGGGAAGGCTCCAAGAGGCTTCCCAGTGCACATTTAGGAGCATCCTGGGATGCCTCAGGTGCAAAGAAGCTGCAAAGAGCAGGAGCCAGGGCAGCAAAACTTGGAGTCCCTTCTGACCACGGGAGCTGAGCTCTTTCAGAACTCCCCCGACCTGGCTGATCATTCCTGAAGGTTTTTATGAACTGAAAGCAGCTGAGAGGTTTTGCTCTGTGAAAAGTGCTTTAGGGAAGAAGAAAAGAAGGATTATCAGCTGTTGAGGCTTAAGAATGAAAAGCAAAATAGAGCTCCGTGAATGCACTCAGTGTTTGCATTTCCAAGGTGTATCTCTGCTCGGGGCACACACACCAGGCAGAGCCAGGAGTCCAGGCAAGGCTGCAGTGAAAGAGCAAGAAGAATTCCTTTCTTAGGATTTTTTTTTCCCAGATTTCCCCTTTTTTTTTCTGTTGTTTAAGCTCCAATGGGCCATCGGGTGAAATGAAATAAATCCAAACCAAACAGCCAGGCCACAAGTGGAGGGCAGATCCTGCAGGTAACGTTTATCTGATGTACTCCTCCTCAGAGGTGCAGGACGTGTCTTCTTCTGTGCTTTCCTCCAGATCTGGCAGGTTGCCCCAGAGCAATAGATTCACACCTGGTGGGAAGGAGACAAAAGAGGAGGGGAAAAAAAAAGGTGTTTTTGGATTGTGACTTTATTTTTAAGTTGCACAACCATCTATTGTGAGAGAAAATAATCCTTGCAAAACCCGGGAAGTCACGTCCATGATGAATGAATCTATTTTCTATCTTCCTTCAAAGTGATCTTGGGAGTGTTGTTGTTTATTTTTTTCAGCCCAACTCAAAGGATAAATCCCCGCCCACAGAAGTATTTATATAACCAATTCAGGCAGCTATTGATAACCCCTCCTGGCTGATTTATGTGTGAGCAGCATGGATGTGAGGCACAGGTGACACTGCAAGGTTTGGGCAGGGAGTTACCCTGGGGGTTTATCAGGGAGCTGTGCATTCCTGAGGGCTCCAGCCCTGCCAGACACTTGGCATCCATCCCACCAGGATGCAACTCCAGCGAAGGAGGACTCACTTAGGGAGGGTCAAAGTGACAACATGACTCACCCAAAAAAAGAGATGCCCCTGGACAGCTGCCTGAGAGCCCAGCAAAGCCATCCCCACCACTATAAATAAACTGTGTTTATACTGGTGGCGGCCTTGCTGCAGCAAATCCTGACTTCTGTCCGCAGAGGGGGGAGGTTTGGATCAATTTACACTGAAATTCTCATTTACAACTGCCTCCCCCCGAGTGGTTTTCTGGATCAGCAACACTTCCTCGTGCCTCCATATGTCAGCCTCCCTCCATATGCCTCGGCTATATCGGGATGCCTCGTTAGGATGGGGAATCAGGGTTTTAGGGAGGGGAAAGGGAAGGAAACAAAGGTGTCCCTCACCAGAAGGGTCGAGCCTGTTGATGCCAAACACTGCCTGGCTGTGGAACATCCAGAGGTGGCCGTTGTTGCAGGACAGCAGGCAGGGCTTGCAGGGATGAATCACATGGTAGCCAACAACGTTCCCACTGGGAAGGCAAGGGGAATAATGAGCCTGGGGAAAAGGTGGAGGTTGGTGGCTTTTTCTGGCTCAAATTAAATGGCCCCAGTGCCAGACCATTATGTAATGCCCCTGTCTTGATAGGGTTAAACAAGTATCTTAAATATTTGGGGAACATCTGTCAGGAGTTACAGAATATCTGAGTTTTAGATCTTTGGCACACAAAGCGTTTAGTAACCTGAATTGTGTAACCCAGATTAGTTTACATACCAACAAATGCTGGTGGATTTCTGTATTTATTTTCCTTTGGAAGGCCAGCGATTCCAACCAGCAGAGAAGTTCATCACACCCCAAATCCACCTGTGCACAAGCACCGTGCACAGGAGGGCACCAGCAGCAGGAGTAATGAGACTGAGAATTATGGGATGGTTTGGGTTAGAAAGGACCTTAAAGCCCATCCAACCCCACCCCTGCCTTGGGCAGGGACACCTTCCACTGTCCCAGGCTGCTCCAGCCTGGCCTTGGACACTTCAGGGATGGGGCAGCCACAGCTGCTCTGCGCCAGATTATTGAAGCCTTATCAATTCTCCCGGATCAAAACCACAATAACCATTTTTCTACTTCCATCCGCTCTGATGAGCTATTTCTGTTTCTCTGCTTCTGTGCAAAACCCAAAATATTGCATCCCTATCACAACCCCCCATTGTTCAAATCTGGGAAAGGTAAAAATCGTGATTACGGAGCTGAAGGAATTCTCTCAGACAACTGCGAGCTATTTGAGAGTTGTTGTTTTCACCCTTAAATACCAGGCACTAATAAGGACGAGAAAAGAACTCCAAGAACTTTAGCGCCAGCATGTTCCATCTGCTCCCAACAACTCGATCTGCCAAGAGGATGTTCTATTAATTAGAATATGAGTAACTGCTGCTTGCTGGGGCCTTATTCACAGAGCTCTCTCGGTGTTGAGGCAGATATTTCATCAGGCAGGTGGCACACGAGCTTTCCCAGAGACTCAGCCTCCTGACAAGGTTGTCACATTTCCACTGGGGACTCGCACAGAAACAGCCTGGCAGCCTCGCCCAGGGGTGGGGGGCTGAGTTTGTCCCCAGCAGCATCAAACCAGAGAACCCAATCTGTTCCTTCATCCCGTAACTCCTGCGGGAGGCAAAACCGGGCAGGGACACGTCCGTGTCACCGCTCGTGTCCTCACCACTTCAGACAGGCGATGTTCTTCAGTTTGCATTTGCAGATTTCAGTGAAGTAGCAGCTTCCGATGAAATCAACAGTGCTGGAGGAAGGAAATTCACAGGAGTTTAGAGTTGTTGTGGTTACAACTGCGATGTTTCAGTAACACCGGTCTGAAATCACAACAAAGCGATGCTGCCATTGGTCCTGTGTGGTTTAAACTCCCCGAGGCCACACGGTTCCATTTTCCTTTTGACTATCAGCCCTGCTCGTATGGAAACTTTAAAAAGAGATCCACGTGACATCGCATGAGCATCAAAAACCTCTTAAAATAGCCCAAAAAAAGCGGAGCTTCCCTTGGTGCTCAGAGGCTCAGTGCAGCACGGTCAGTCAGAACCCTGATCACAGACATCGCCCCAGCTCCTGCCAAATCCCAGCTCCCAAACAGAACAATACCTTGGAGGCTGGGATGTCTAAAACCAAACCTTTGATTCCTTATCTCCTCTCCAACCCATACTTTGCGATTACCATGTCATTTCACAATCTCATTTCCTTACTATTCAAATCTCGCTATGGGAAAGCAGCACGGAGCCGACTCGGGGGAGAGTCCTGGCGGCAGTGACAGATCAGGTTTGTTCTGTTTGCGGGTCTTTATTTCAAATTCGAATCCTCGCTGCGGAAAGGAGCGGGAGGAGCCTCCCGCGGCCGCTGAGCCTGGGCCATCGCTGTGGATGGATGAAATCGGAGCTTGGATTTGCCCCGCACGGGACAGCCTCGCTCTTTGCCGTCCCCTTGAGGGATCCCCGCGGCCGGAGATGGAGGGATGGGGTGAACCGCGTTTTGTGGGGCTGCTCTCCCGGTGGCAGCGGGTTTGGGGTGATGCTGAGAACCCTCCAGCCGTGTCCCCCGGGGCTGACAGGACCCACCCTTTCCCCCCTTCCCGGCGCTTACCCCGAGGGCGGGATGTCGGTGGAGTAGAGGTCGGTGTCGGTGTCGGCCAGCAGCACCGCCCGCATGCCCCGCGAGCTCAGCACCTGCCGGCAGAACCGGCAGCACAGCACGCTCACGCACCGGTCCTCGAAGGTGCAGCCGCTGGAGGACATGGCGGGTGGGACCCCGGTCCGGATCCTGTCCCGGTCCCGGTCCCGGTGCCGTCCCGATCCCGATCCCGGTCCGGATCCTGTCCCACTCCCGGTCCCGGTGCCGATCCCGATCCCGGTCCCACTCCCGATCCCGGTCCCACTCCCGATCCCGGTCCCACTCCCGGTGCCGGTCCCGGTGCGGCGCCAACGGCCACGCTCCCACCTGTCAGTTTGAATTCCCGACCGCGCCCTCCCATTGGGCCCCGTAGGCCACGCCCACCACCATAGAACACCCGGTGGCACCACCCCTCCCGCCTGGCTATTGGTGAAAAGGAGCGCCCTGCCTCGCTTCTATTGGT